>WIGO01000099.1:0-133905 GCA_014235945.1 Colletotrichum plurivorum
GCCGGTCCCGCATTGTTCTGGCTGGGGGAGACCGGAAGACCCGCATATAGCGGGCCCAACCATTGCCTATGGCGAAACGCGACCCAAACGCTTCGTGCCCGCAGCTGGAATCGAACCAGCCCCCTCTGCGATGGAGAAGGGTTGCCAGACGCACGCCACTGCGCCATGCGGGCTGGTTTTCACTGGTACGGCGAAGGCTTGTGATGTTGCACTGGGGAGGGGAGTCGTTACATGCGCCGAAGTCTGCGGGTGTTCTGCAGATTAACTAGTCAGTCTTCGCTGTCGCTCATAAACCATTCTTTTTGGTATCTTCGTCGTCCCTGGGATTGTTCCCGGGAAGTCAGGGATATAGGCCTTTTTTCAACATGACGACCGACTAAAGAAGACTGGGCAACCTCGCCCGCGGTATCACTTTGCGATTCGTGACTCTCAAGTGTCAGGCACAAGATCGACACGGCCTCAGTCAGCCCTAACAGGCGCGAACCCGCCGCGGTTGCCCCTCTCTGCCGCGCGGTTGGCCGGGCTTGCCAAAGCTTGTCCGGAGCGAGCGTCCAATCACGTCGACTCCCAACGAATGCAAGCCGAGGCAAATAGCTTCGATATACCAAGACCGATGCGATTAAAGAAGTAGCCTTGGCAACTGGTTGACATGCTGTTTTTGAGGAGGACAATTTGCCATTGAACCCAAGCCAAGAGTCTCCCAGGAGTACAAGCACGCTCTGTTCAACACTTCGAAACCCATCATATATCACAGGGTACAGCAGAGGTCACAATTCCCTATCGACAACCGCAATCATTGCCAATGAGTTCAATTAAACTCTATAAACAGCCCGAACCGGCCACTGAAGCTCATGAGTCTACCCTGCTTTTGCACATGCAATTGTTTGTAACATTCCGTCGAGTGATACTTCCCGGCCTGCCTAGGCATCTCTTTATGCCCCTACTGCCAGCCAATTGGCGTTCCATCTCACTCACGTCCCCCAATAAGAAAAAGCATAGGAAGCCCGATGGGTGCGGGGGAGGGGGGACGCATTGCAAAGGACTCAATAGTTGTCGGTGCGATTGGCGGTCCGTCGGCCCCTCCCGGAAGGTCCAGAAGGCCCGGAAGGACGAGCCATGTGCCGGCCCAGCTGGATGACTATCCTCTGGACCGCGCCGTCCGACTCTCTCCGGCCGGCCTCCCGCGTCGGGCCGGGTGGCTGCTAACCCCAGCGGCTGCCCTCTCGCTCGGCCTCCGATCTGCGCAGCCTCTCCTCCTCGTCGTCCATGCTGACGGCCTCGCTCCGGCGTCCCTTGCGCCGGCTCCGCTTGCCCTCGTCGCCGCCGTCGTCTCTGCTGCGCTTGATGCCCGCCAGCCCCGCCAGCCCCGCCATGCGCTGCGTCTCCTTCAGCAGGCGCTCGCGGTCCCGCGCCTCTCGCTCCAGCGCATGAGGATCCTTAGTGGGTGCGCCGGAGCCCGACTTGCTGTTGCCGATCGAGGCCTGGGAACCACGCCTGCCTGACGACTCCTGTCGGTCCGACGACCTGCCCGACTTTGAACTCACGCCCTTGATCTCGAGACCCGACATGCTGCCACCTCGGGGCCCGCCGGGAAGATTGAAGTCCTTCTCGACGGGCGTCGACGGCTCTGGTGAGTGCTTGCGGCTGCTGCGGTGGCGGTGCTCGCGGTCGCGGTCGCGGTCGCGATCCCTATGCTTGCCGCGCTTCCGGTCCTTCTCGCGGTCCCGATCCTTGCGGTCCCGGTCATAGTTGCGATCAGAGTCGCGGTCTCTGTCACGGTGCGAGCGGTGGCTGGACTTGCGGTGATAATCGTCGTCATCCCGGTATTTGTCCTTGTCCCTGTCGCGCCGTTTCTCGTCGCGGTCTCTCCTGCTCCGGTGGCTGGACCTCTTGGAGTCGCTGGGCGACGCGGACCGTGACCTCTCCTCGTACCCGTCGTCTCTGGACCGGGACTTGCTGTCGTCCTCGTCGGCGTACGAGGCGTGCTTTCTGCTCTTATGCTTCCTGCGACGGTGCTCGTCATCGCGATCTCCGGCAACTGATCTGGATTCGGAGCGTCTGCGCCGGCGTCTGTGACGATCGCTGCGCTCGCTCTTGCGCTCTCGACTCGGCTCCCTGCTGCGCGAACGGGAACGCGAACGTGACCGTGAGTAGTCCCGATCCCGGCCGTTGTACTCCCGCTCCGATCTGTTATCTGGCTCCCTCTCACGTTCTCTGCTAGTATCCCGACGTCGGCCCCTGTCCTTATCCTTGGCACGCGTCGACGAGTTACTTCTTGACCGTGGCTCCTCCACGGCTGGGCCCTGTGAGCCAGGCCTCTCTACCGGCGACTGCTGGGCCCGTTCGTCGGGCAGGACGAATCCCCGCGCCCGCAGGGTGTGGAGGCTGGTGTTTGGAAGCCCCTGGCGCATAGCTTTGGGTCCCGTCGGCGCATTCAAAGGTACATCAGGCGGTGCGGGTGCGTAACCCTGGTTCTGATTTGAGAAGCCTGGAGGCCCGTAACCTCCCACCATGTCGTTCCCGTTGTAAGCGGAGTAATCACCAGTATCCTGTGCATAGTCTGCATGCTGTTGCTCAGACGCATCCTGCGAGCCCGGCTCGTTCCCATCCTCATTCGCGGGTTTTGAGCCGTCGGCTCCCTCCACGTTATTTTCGCCCCCAGCGTTCGACTTCTCGTCCTGCTCGTTGCGCTCACGGCCAAACTCGTCTGTATTGCCGTTCCGGCTCGCGTCACCAGAAGGCTGGCCGTACCCGCCAGGACCGTACTGTTGGTGCGTCTGGCTCTGGTCCCCGTAGCCGCCATACTGTTGGTATCCGCCACGACCGTAGCCACCGCCGTAAAACCCGCGTCCTCGCCCACGTCCACGGTTGCCGTAGTTGTTTCGGCGGTAATCATTGAATTGGTGACCATAATTACCTTGATTGTACCCCTGGAATCCTGAGTTATAGTTGCCAAAGTCACCAGATCCCATGCCAGCAGCATTAGCAGAATTGAAATTATCTTGGCCGAAATTCCATGACTGTTGCCCGTTCCAGTTATTGGAGCCCGAGCCGCCGAAACCACCGCTGAAGCCACCCATGCCCATGCCTTGAGGACCATAGCCGTTCATGTACATGTTCTGCATCGCCATTGGGTCCATACTCATTCCTGGCATCCCTGCGTGAACGTTAACAACTCTGTTCAGCCACAGATAAACGCGAGTCAGACTTACCCATCATAGGAAAATTGCCAAACGAATTGGGTCCCATGCCGTTTTGCATGGCCATCATCATTTGCATCTGGTTGAAGTCGCCAGATCCGGTAAAATTCATGTTCGTAAAGCTGCCTCCGTTCGCGGAGCTGAAGCTCGTGGCGGCGTTCGTGGTCGCGTCATCGCCACCCTGGGCGCCGTCGTTGTCCGCAACGTCGCTCTGCTGCGCGTTTCTCTTGGGGCCATTCGCCGCGTCCTCGTCGCCGGTGATGATGACGGTCTCGTTATCATCGTCATCTCCCTTGGAGGGATTAGGCTCCTCGTCGTGCGTAGGCGCATCCTGGTCAACGTGTGAGTGACGTGTGTCATCGAAAGACAATTGCGAAGGACCAACATCGTGATTTTCGGTAGCAGCCGCGTCAGCTTCAGCCTTGGGTTCGGCTTCGGTCTTGACATCAGTTTCGGTTCCCGAAACTGGCACGGCTTCCACCTCCGTCTTCTCAACTTGAGCGGGTGCCGGGGGAGACTGCTCAGGCGCCGGCTCTGCAGCGGGGATCTCGGCCGGCGTAGGCAGCTGCGCAGCGTCGTTCGGCTTCGAATCGACGGGGGTCGGCGGTGCCGAGTTCTTCTCCTTGGCTCGTGCCTCCTCACGCTTCTTCTCTTGGGTTCGGAGGAAGACTTTGACGGTCGTTCGCAGAGACTTATTGGGTGTGCAGTCGTCGGCGGAAACGGGAGAGTGCTCGCAGACCGGGCACGACGAGGGAAGCGTAGACTGGCCTGGGCTATAGTCAGCAATTGTATGTTGAGTAATTGAGACGGTCATGCTACTGACAAGTCTCGCAAATAGGCTGTTCGCAGCATGGCAGGCGGAAGGCGTTTACAGCCAGCTTGCTGCAGACAGCGCATCGCAGCTTTATGGGTATATCGTCAGGCGCGAGAGAGCTGAAGAGCGTAGTATTAGCGCCATGCATAAACACTGCAGACAACGGCGCGCCTACCTGATGAGCTCGGCCTGAGACGGAGTGATTGACGAAGCCATGCTGTCGTCGTTTTGGTACGGAAGTTCAGGAAGAGAGATACATGGGTGTTGGAGGGGTTGAAAAGTACAGTAGAAAAGAGGCCGTCAGTTTGGCGACAGCCGCGTATTATTGATAAAAAGAAGAAAAAATGCGTGCTTAGCGTGTCGCATGGGACACAATCATGGCGGCGAGCGTGGGTGTTGACGATTGTTTTGCGCAGAAGCTGGTCCGCCGTAATAAAAGATTCTGTGGTTGCGAGGAGTCGGAGGTGGACGACAGGCGCGGGAAGGACAGAAAAAAGGTGGGACGCGTGGGCGGCGACTGGCCAATGAGGAAAGGTCATTCACCACCCTGACCTGCCTGTTTTACAGTGCTTGCTTCAAAAATCACCGGCCATCGGTCACCGGTCACTGGTTTGCCGCTGAATTACTCGCTCACCTCGGTCATGGCGTCCGATGAAGTCTCACAAGCTTGTAGGAACACCAGACGAATTGTGACCAAGGGTATTTGTACCAATAGAGCTATCGAACTGCGTCTTTTGAGTGTATTGAAATTTCCGTCTACATAATGCGCTTGACGACTAACTGCATCAGCTTTCAAACTGACTGACCTGCGACCCGTACGGATGTCTTCTGCTACACAAACCACAATGTTACACGAACGGAGAGAGGCATGTATGAAGGGTGTTGGTGTTCGAAGGAGAGAGACTGTGCACTACACAACGAATGCAAACATCTGTCCGTCCCCCAACACATGACAACAAGCATTTCCCAACTTCTGCCGTATGGACGCTTCCGTGATGAAAAGGAAGAGATGAATAAACAGGAGAACCCTGCAGCAGAAATGCAGCGCATAACAACTAGAGACTCCCAAGTAATAACAGTTAAAAAAAAGTAACGAGATCCCATTCTTCGCCAAGTCCCCATTGTCGCACAAGAGCTTCTTCATCTCATCGTCAGCAAGCGCATCCCTCCTTCGCGGCGGCGTCCCTCTGGCCCGTGAGGCTGACCCGCTGCTCCTCGCCACCCCGGCTCACGGCGTGCGATGCCCCCGGGCCCCTCGCGCTCTTCAGAGACGTTTCGGGGATGGCGTTGGCAATCGCCGTGAAGACCTCCGTGACGTTGTGGCCCGTCTTGGCACTCGTTTCGAAGAACAGCAGGCTCTCCTCCTCGGCGTACGTCTTGGCCTCCTCCGTCGAGACCTTGCGAGCGTCGCCCGAGTCCTCACCGTCGGCCTCCTCGCCGTCCGTGCCGGCGGATCCGCCGGCGGCCTCCGCGTCGTTCGTGAGATCGAGCTTGTTGCCGACGAGGGCGATGACGATGCCGGGGGATGCTTGCCTCTGCAGCTCGGCGACCCAGTGCTTGGCCTTGATGAGCGACGTGGGCTTCGTGAGGTCGTAGACGACGAGGGCGGCTTGGGCGTTGCGGTAGTACATGGGCGCCAGCGAGGCGAACCTCTCCTGGCCGGCGGTATCCCAGATCTCGAACTTGATCGTCCGGGTCGGCAGGTTACACTTTTGTGTCAGGAAGGCGGCTGCAGGGAGAGGGCGGGCTCGTTAGCTAACTATTGTTTGCAGAGCGACAGCGACTTCTCGTACCTCCGATGGTGGGCTCCTTGTTCTCTTGAAAGTCGTTGTTGACGAAACGCAAGACTAGCGACGACTGCGATGCAAGTTAGCAGGTCTCATCCCGGACGGCGAGGTGCGGCGGGTTTGTCGCACCTTTCCAACGGCAGCTTCACCGAGCAGGACCAGCTTGACGCTGCTGCTCGGCTTCGGGGCACCGCCGGATCCGTCCATCTTTATCGGAGTGGGTAGCGTCGATAGCGACTGCCTTGTTTGACAAGGTCTGTGAGGTTGTGTAGAGCGAAAGTGAAGGCCGGATCGGATGGATCGGACAGCGTTTTTGAGATGGGTTGCTGCCTGTCGCGCGATGAAGGTGTGGTGTTGGTTGTTGAGTGCAGGTAGGTAGTTGTGTGATACGGAGGACCACACAGGCAGCTCGGCCACTGAAACGACCAGTGTGGTGAGGCGCAACAATGACGAAGCACCCGCCCCCCAAGAGGGCCAGGCGACCGGAGGTTGGCCAATGCACTTGCTCGGAGCTCCAATTATCGGACACATGGAGGGGTGGCGGAGAATCTATACGCCGGGACCCGCCCACCGCCCGGGCGCGCCGCGTGGATTCGAGCCCCGCCAAAAAATCCCACCCCCCTGGTATAGTGTAGGGTGGCAGCGCAGCCAAAGCTGGGCCGGCGGCAGAAAAAAAAAGTTCCCTGACCGACGAACTTTCCGGGCCATTGATTCGGGGAAGGACCGTCCCAGAAGCGTCTCTGCCAACATTCTTCGGACACCACGTTGGACTTCTGCCGCATCTCTCCACAGGGACCTTTTGCGAAAGAAACAAGATGGCGCCTCAGCCAACGAAAGAAAAGGCGCCCAAGAAGGTCAACCTTCTGGACGACAGCGATTCCGACGATGAGGATGGAGGGGCAGACATCGCGGCGGCGCCCCAGTTGAAGGTCAACGAGGAGTATGCGAAACGGTTCGAGTACAACAAGAAGCGAGAGGAGATGCACAGACGTAGGTTTTGAATTGCATGGCTTCCTGACTTTTCGAATCTTTCTAACAGTCAATCCCAGTGGAGGAAAAGTTCAAAAAGACGGGCAAGAGAGATGACGACTCGGACGACGACGACTCCTCGTCCTCCGACGAAACCGAAGACGAGGAGGGCTTCCTGGCCACCGAGGACCTGGACGCCCAGATCTCGGCCACGCTGAGTGCCATCAAGAACAAGGATCCCCGCATGCGCGACAAGGACTTCTCCTTCTTCAAGGAGACCCCCGGCGCCGTCGAGCCGACGCCGTCCAAGAAGAAGGAGAAGCCCCTCTTCCTCAAGGACTACCACCGCGAGAAGATCCTCGCCGGCGGCGTCGAGCAGTCGGACGACGAGGACGACGCCCCTCCCCAGACGTACGTCCAGGAGCAGGACGCCCTCAAGAAGTCCATCATCTCCGAGATCAACAAGGCGGCCGAGTCGGACGAGGAGGAGGACGACTTCGTCAAGAGGAAACCCGGCCAGGAGAAGCCCAACCTCGGCGCCGACGGCGTGCACCCCGCGCGCGCGAAGAAAGTCGCCGCCAAGAAGGCCATCACCGAGGAGGATATCGCCAACGCCGACAAGGACCCGGAGCTATTCCTCTCCAACTTCATGGCGGCGCGCGCCTGGACCGAGGGCGGCGAGCACAACTGGAAGGCCTTCGACTCGGACGACGGCGAGGACGACAACGCCGACCTGGCCGACAAGTTCGAGGAGGCCTACAACCTGCGCTTCGAGGACCCGGAGAAGTCCAACCAGGCGCTCAAGACGTACTCGCGTGAGATCGTCAACGCGCGCACCGTGCGCAAGGAGGCGACGACCTCGCGTAAGCGCCAGCGTGAGCTGGAGAAGGAGCGCAAGGAAGAGGAGAAGCGCCAGCGCAAAGAAGAAAAGGCCCGTCTGCGGAAGCTCAAGCTCGAGGAGGCCGAGGAGAAGCTCAAGAAGATCAAGCAGGCCGCCGGCCTCAGCGGCAAGGAGCTCAAGGAAGACGAGTGGCTGCAGTTCCTCAACGACGCGTGGGAGGACGACAAGTGGGAGGACGAGATGAAGCGCCGCTTCGGCGAGGAGTATTACGCCGAGGTGGAGGGCGGGGCCGGCTCGGACGAGGAGGAGGAGGAGGGCGGCGACGAGGACGGCAAGAAGAAGCGGAGGAGGCCGAAGAAGCCCACGTGGGACGACGACATCGACATCAAGGACATCGTCCCGGACTTCAAGGACGATGACGAGCACCCGCAAATCACGCTCTCGGACGACGAGGGCGCAGCAGCCGGCAACGCCGACGAAGCCGCCGACGAGGACGACGAGGACGAGGACGGCCGCCCGTCAAAGAAGCGCAAGACCTCAAAGGACATCAAAAAGGAGCGCCTCGCCTCCAAGAAGGCAGCCAAGGCCGAGCGCGCCAAGCTCGAGGCCCTCGTCGACGCCAAGATGGACCTCGACGTCCCCGCAGCCTCGTCCTCCAAGACGCCCGACATGTTCGGCTTCCGCTACCGCGAGACCTCCCCCCAGTCCTTCGGCCTCACGGCCCGCGACATCCTCCTCGCGCCCTCCGACTCCGCGCTCAACGAGTACGCCGGCCTGAAGAAGCTCGCCACCTTCCGCGACCCGGAGAAGAAGCGCAAGGACAAGAAGAAATTCGGCAAGAAGGCCCGCCTCAGGCAGTGGCGCCGCGAGCACTTCGGCCAGGAGTACGAGCGCACGGGCCCCACGTTCGACTTCGAGGACGCCACGTTCAAGGACTCCAAGAAGAAGAGCAAGAAGCAGCACTCGTCCGAGGCGCAGGAGAACGCCGAGGACGGCGGCGCCAAGCTCGACGGCGAGGCCTCGGGCAAGAAGCGCAAGAGGTCGAGGGGGAAGAAGAAGGCGGAAGCGGCCGCGGAGGAGTAATTTGTAACAAGACAGCCCTTGTCTCTCTATCAACCTCTTTTTATTTTGTTTTATGCGTGGATATTCATCAGGGAACGGGATAGAAAAAGTAGTCCTAGATACATAACGATACCATGGACGGGTTCCCCGTCTGAGCCAAGAACGGGCAGTTCAGAAGTAAGGTAGCATATCTTCGTTGTGTATTATCATCGTGCGTGGTATCTCACAAGTATATCGGTATCGATCGCTACGCTGCGCCAGTAGATGTTTTTCCCCCGCTCCTCGAATCTCCGTTCCGCCATCCTTTCCGTCATTGAGTCATAAATAAGATGAAAACATAACATGCCAAGATCAAGACATATACAGATAATACAGGGCCCAAAGGCCCGACTGACACTCGAGGTTGTGTCACAACACATTTCCGAACGTCTCGCTGCTTAACGTGCCCCGTGGTGCAGGCCGTTGCTGAACATGTTGCCGAACCCATCCAGGTTCATGCCCATGTCCTGCCCGATCTCAGGCGGCTCCATGTTGAACGGCATGAACCAAGCCGAAGAAGCCTCTTGGCCGACGAAGCCCATGCCGTCTCCGTGTCCGTGACCGCCGCCCATGCCGTTGACGTTGCCACCGCGATGAGGGCGCTGACGAGATCCCTCCCGATGAGGCGCCGAGACGCTGTGGGCACTGGTTGGCATGCCATCCCAGTCGATACCGTCGAAGTGATTCACGTTGCCTGGCTCCATCGAATATCCTCCAAAAACAAGCTGGCGGTCGAGAGGCTGAAGGATGCCGTTCTGCTGATTGAGTGACATACTGAGCAGCTCTGGAGGGTAGAAAGGCGTTTGGTGGTGATGCGCAAACTGGCTGACGGCGAGAGGGCTGATAGGAGACAGGGCATGGTAGGACGTCCCCTGTGAGTGTGGCACTGTAAGGGGATTGAAGCTTGAGGGGCCGCTTGTCTGACCGCCGAGCGAACCAGATAGGCCCCGTTGCTGTTGCATGCGGGCACTCAGCTGCTCTTGGGCCGTCGCAGCAATGCTCTCGGTCGATAGGGTTTCCAGTTGACTTCCTTCTGACCGCAGCCCCGACGTGCCGATTTTCTTCCCTGCGAACGACTTGCGCTTCGAGGGATTGGGCCTTGACGAATCCCTTCCTTCCGTGCTCCGAGGAGGGGACAGAGTTGTGAAGAACTCCTCAACAGTGTGCAACTCTGGCTTCTGTTCCAGAACAGCATCGTCGCCCTTCTCCTTCTTCTTGTGTGTCGCGGGGTCGGAAAAGTCAGACTGCGAGACACCATGCGGATAACGGTCGAACCAGTCTCCGTACTGGAAAATTGGCGACGCCGTCGAAGTGTCCTTGGTCTGAGATCCTCCTCTGGCGGCATCCGCGCAGGTCCGATACTGCTCGCGGAGGTTCTCTGACATGTAGTGGAACATACCCCAATATCTCTTCATCTTGGACAGGAACTTGACGTTGGTCGCGAGGTTCTTCTTCGACGCCGCCTCCACGGCAGGGTTGCCGGAGAAAATGCCCAGGATGTGTATGGTACCGGACGAGAATGCGCAGTAACCCACAAATGGCGCCGTCACCATGTACGACTCCGCGTCTTTCAGCACCTCCGAGATGCGGTTCGCGGCGGCAAAGGTGTTGTCTCCAGCCTTAGTGACAAAATCACGTGGAACGTCCTGGGAAACGGGGCTGTTTGGCGATGCCACGGCTACCCTGTTCAAGAACAGTATGTTCTGTTGCATGGCGATGTGAAGGAAGAGATACTGATTCGCCATTTTTTCCGTGTCATGCAGCTGGAGGTTCTCGGGCGAGTACTTGAGGCAGTCGGGCAGGTTATTCGGAAGTTCCTCGGCCTCCTTGATCAAAGTGGTGTACAAGGACTCGGGGCTCCAGATGGGATGGGGGTCGAGTTCCTTTCCTCCCTGGTTCAGGTAGGTGATGATCTTACCCCACAGGGCGATGGTCTTGATCATGTGCGCGGCGACACCCATGTTCTCCTTTACGTCGGTTTGTTCCCCGTCTCCTGGTGATACCGGCTGGGGAACTTTGCCCCGGAGGGTTTCGGTCGGTGCCGGCATGTCCAGCTGAAAGAACTTCTCCTTAATCGGCAACGGGATCTCGATCGTCTCTTCCCTCACGAAGGTCGGGCGTTCCGTCCCAGAGGAGTTGAATCGGTCCATGAGAAAACAGGCCCACATCGTTCTCCGCCGAATCTCACGGTCAATAAAGCTTAGTTGCGAGGATCCATTTCGGTTCAAGGGGTCGTGATCCAGGTCCTTGTGGAGTTGCAGAGCAAAGGCCATGCGAATCGCCTGGCCTCCCAGGGCCCAGCTCCTCCCACCATGACAAGTGCCAAACTCGTGCAGGCCTAGGATCAAGAGGCATGTCAATATCGTAATGTTGGGCCACTCATACCGCCTGGTGCAGATGTCTCTAGCGTGCGAAGCCCACTCCTCCCCACGCAGGAAATTAGGTGACGAGCTGTTGAGTTTGGGGTGGCTGGAGAAGCGGGCTGCGATGGCGCAAACGGACAGTATGAGGACTGGGGGCAGCGTGCCGGCTCTGCGGGGTTGCTTAGCAAAAAAGGATCACTCAGTGAGACAAATGCGGGTATCTTACTTGAGCTTCCTCATATAACTCGGTTTGTGGAGCAGGTGGTACGCCTGTCCGTAGATGTTCTCAAAGAAGACCTCGGCTAAGTGCTCCTGGATCTCTTTGGGCGGAAGCGCGTCAAGACCCTCGAGAAACAGCTTGTTCTCCTCGGCTTCTTGGGCCTGCAGCGACGTCGGCTTGTTTGGTGCATCAATTCTCGTCTTCGCCGGCGCTTTCGCCCAGTGCTCGAGGTCCTGACCAAAGGCTTCGTCTGCGACTCGCTTCTTGTTCGCCTTGGCGGGTAGCGTGCCTGGGATTGCCGGTTTGACGACGGCTCGAGTCAGCGACGCGGCGTTCGGGTCCTGTTCGCTCTTGGGGACGATCTTGATGATGCGCTCCTCCATGCGCTTCAGCCGTTTGTCGAGCATCGCCATGTAGTCGGTACGCGGAGCGGCTTTTCTCGTCGTCACCTTGTACACGCAGGGAATCCGTGATCGAAGACAGTGCTTGCAGGCGGGCTTCTCTCCGGAACATCGAATCTTCTTGCGTCGGCAGGCGATGCACGCTAACGGAAGCCGCTTCCTCTCCTTCCCAGCTTTCGTCTTGAGCTCACTCCAGGCGGGCGCGTGGTCGGTCTTGTCGTCCTTCGACTTTCCAGTCATCTCTGCCCCATTGCCGGCGGTCTGCGTGGGCAGGCCAAACTCATCTGCGCCGGCGTCCTCGAGAGGATTGGGCTCTGAGTGGTCATTGTCCTGGCTGCCGTCGTCAGAGGTGATGATGCTGTGTCGTCGCTGGTCCATGGTTCGTCCGTACGGGACAGACATGACGGTGATTGAGTTTTGGCGGCCGGGTAGGGAAGATACCGAGTGCCGGTGGGAAGGCGGGAAAATGTCGGCGGCATGATCTGGCTCGCCGAGGAACATCATTGTGCTGTGGTCCTGGAGGTCGTTGGGCGGGAACGAAAAGTCGTCTGCGAAGTTGGAAGTATCGACCAGACTCTGAGAGGCACTGTTGGACCGCATTCCGTCATTGGGGGTTCCCGAGGAGTAGGGTTGGTGAGAGGCCGAAGAAGTGGTTATATGTGAGTGGGCGCCGGGCGAGTCCAGACCGTGCTGCGAGTAGTCGAGACTGACAGCTCTGAATTGTTGACTCTGGAGTTGCTGCAGGCTAGATGACATTGTCCTTTGTCATCTGGGGGACAAGGGAAAGATCAACGAAGGGGCGACGGTGGAAGAAGACGGTTCCGAGCGAGCTTGGTCCCCGCACACGCCGGCGCAGAGGACGGCGTTCGTCCCTGTCCCTGTCTAATGGCTTCTGACCGTGGTGTAAGTGTGCGTTGTGGGGGTCGCGGCAGTGTCAGGCAGGACCATGATACGCGGGGAGACTCGTCTTGGCCCGGAGCAAACCAGTCGCGTGGCCGTGTCTCGACGCTGTACTTGTATGAGGCTCAAGGGGGGCAATGAAAAAGCGGATTGGATTGTTGGTTGGTTTGGAAGCGGAGGAAATGCAAATTAGTCCTCGAGTTGAACAGATGGGAAACAAAGCTGCCTTCTCTTCGAAGGGGCGGGGGCGCAGCAAGAGACAGTATAGAGGAGGCGTCGAGAATTGTCGGAGAGCAGAAGGAATTCTGACTCGGCGCTCGTCGAGGCGCGCAGGAGAGAGAGAAGGGAGGTAGAACCAGACGCAGACCGGGGACAGAACAGAGAAGAGAGAAAAAGAGCCCAGAAAATAAAATAAAATAAAACCACAGGAGAGAGACGTGAGCAGAAAAATGCACAGCGCACCAAAAGCAGCGGCCCAGATTTGCGATTCGAGAGGAGATGGGGAACGTCGCCGGTTTGGAGTAAAAACTGGGGTTAGGGAGGGACTGGCCGGCCGGGGAGGGGATACACCGTGGATGATGGGAGACACCACGACCGTGGACGGACTGGGGGGGGGGGGGGGGTCGATCGGTGAAGATGGGGGGCGTATGGTAATAGGCCGCCTCTGATTGCGTAGAAAAACAGCGGCCCTCTCTGAGTGGATGATAAAAATGGGGCGTCTCCTGGGTCGAAGTGTCGAGGTGCAGGGCAGGCGCTCCAGGTTAAGGGAGCAGCAGGTGCGAGCAGGTGCAGGTGAAGGTGCAGCTCCAGGATGTGCCTGCTGTGTGTGTAGAGGTGTACACTACGTACCCAGGTACTTCCACTTACACCCAGGTCGTGTCGTGGGGACTGGAGACTGGAGGGAGCTGGTAATACCCCACAATAGGACCGCCAAAAAAACCAACTGCCCTGCTGCTGGAGAGGCTGGCTGCCACTGAAGATGGGTGAGGTTGCTGGGTTTGAAGTGCTGGAACACTACCGCGGGGCGTTAGGGTGCTGGAGCTGCGGGTACGGAGACTTGGATGGAGATGCGTACCTTGTTGTAAGCCAGGTACCTCTCGTCAGGTTCAGCTTCAGCTTCAGGTTCGGACTCGAAATCGGACCCGAGATTGTGGTGTAGGTTCTTGTTGCTATTGTTCTTTGGTCTTGTTCGCAGAGGCGCCTGGGTTTCTCTCTGGCCGAGACTAGACTTTCGACAAGCCTTGTATGCAGCGTATCCGGGGACGTGAGGCTGGGTGCCGGTGTTGGCGTCGGGTTGGCGTTGGCGCTGGCGTCGACTGGGTGTAGTGTAGTGTAGGTACACTACCTATGTCTATCGCTGGACCCATCCAAGTGGAGCTCTTCTTGAAGGACCTCGCGACGGCTTGCAGTCCTCCCGTGGTCCAGCGCCGAATGAGATGGAGACCGGATCCCGATGAACCTTATGTGCTGCCCGGCTGCAGATGTCGGGTACACTTCTATCATGTACACTACCGCACCGCCGCACGAAAGGACCAACAGCTGACACGTCTCACCGCGGGGTAAGTGGATACGCTGCCGCTTCGTGGGTTTGTCGTCGGTGCTTCTGGGTGTGGCGGCAGCTTGTCTGGCTGGACGAGATGACGGCCAATTGCCCCTCTGCAGATACACTAGAGAGGGCGGAGCGGAAAGGTGCTAGAAATATGAAGGGGAGCGTCGAGGAAGATGTGGGCGGGCTAGTGCGGTCCGCGGCTTCGACGGCGTGAGACCTTCTTCCCTTTCAGGGCGAGACTCTATTGCTGCTTTGAGGTGGGCGGGAGAGGGAGCTAGCAGGAGTGACAACGACGGGCTGGAATTGTGACGTCCTAGGAGAGCTTGCAGCTGATGCATCGAAGATCTGCCAAGCTTTCTTGAAGGTAGAGAAGCACAAGAGAGGGGCGTGGGGTTTTATAAGGATAAGCACATGTTTGGATACAGGGAGGATGAAAAGGAGGAACCACTTTCGACTTTTACTCAGCTGAGTGGAGTTTGAACGGTTAAAAGAGCGCAGAATACTGTGATGTCGCCTCGTAGTGTCCAGATAGGGCCAAAGTCCAAGTCCAAGACCGCAATGTTGACATGCTGCCTGGTCCCTGCGACAGACAGGCGTACGTCTAAGTAAGCTCTCGGGTTGGTGTGTAGCACAGTATCACAGGGAACGGAGTTGGCCAGTCAAGGTAATCCAAGGCCGAAAATTCTGCTCTTCACACCTACATACCATGCTCGGACGTGATGAAGGGAGCACAGCTGCAGGGAAAGAAAAAGAAAGGTACAACCCAGCAGCTCACCCGCGCGAGCAACAGACACTCCCACCCACCGAGAGGCCAGGAATAGATGCGCTCTCTACACACGATCTGAGTGCGACATCTGTGTGCCCGAGAACAAGGGTCTACAAATTAGTGACTCTACATACATAGCATACGTCGTCCGTCATTGTTGCTACTGCCTATCGTTATTGTAGGTGCTTGTGGGACTAGTCCCCTAAAATAATTGGAGATGGCATGCTCGCCCTGGAGTTGTGTACATGGACAACACGCTCAGAACAGTTATTACACCTCTTCCTCTTGGTTCTATCCGCGTCGTCCCTGAAAGTTTTCCAGAGAGACCCGTATTCAGAGTCCATGTTACCCAAGGAGCCGTGTTCCGCCATACCTTGCTTGGCCTTGTCCGCTACTCTAAGTCAGCCATTCCCCTGCGGACTGGGAGGGCGATGCATTTGAGGTGTTCTCCAGCCGTCCCGGCCCCAAGACCCACGATGCGATGGCAGTGCGAACAGATGTGGATACGTGAGAGTGGGCTGGATGGCCGGGGGGCGGGCCTAAACAGAGTGGAGGCGAAGAGTGGGAGTCCAAAGGGCAAAGGGCCCTGAAGAACTACGGTGTAGGTACATATTCCGTAGGTATCCGTACGCGCCTAGGTAATCAGGGATAAATCGGGGGCAAGGAGGTGGGGCCGGATGTCTGGTGGGCCCGCAGCTGGAGGCAACTTCCGAGACTCTCCCGGTGCGAGTGGATATATGCCCCGTGCAGATGAGATGCCATGCGTTTGCGATGGGATGTTCCTGATGGGCCGCTATCGATATTCCTGTCGAGCCTCAACTATACCCCGCAAGGATCTCGAGACTACCATGGCGAGCCCGGCCGTGCGATGCGATGCGATGCAAGGCGCAGGCAGCGCAAGGGAAAGGAGACGGGGGCAATACCTAGGAAAGCAAGAAGACCAGACCGGATGCTTGGCGCTTCGGGATGAGTCGAATAGCGGCGCAGTTGCATCCACCCGGTTGCCGTCGCTATTCAGAGAGCTCGCGAACCATGGTGCCGGTATAACTGTTTGGGTCTCAAAGCTATAATCAAGCGATTTGGAAAGTTCAGCTCGCGTGACGCAACGGATGGGAACTCGCCGTGCTATTATGGTATGTCCAAACAAGAACGACACCATCGAGCCTCACATCGCAGGTGACCGGCTTGTCATGTGCGGCCACGGGAGCGGCGCCGTTTAGGTGGGACAGAAGGCCGCAAAATGGTTGGCCAGGGTCCAGTTGATACCCCTGGCCCATTGCCGCTCATGTTTGGGACCTCAGATTGTGGCGGTGGTCTCTCCGTCGTGCTGTCAGCATCGAGCCCTCAATCGTGACGTCCCGTATCAACCATACAGTAATACCTGTTGTGAAGTTGCAGATAGTCCCTCTGCACTAATAAGCTGCCGTGGCATGCGGTACCACTCGGCCGCGGCAACCTCCACCGGAAATGGTCACAACAAGGTGGCAGCAGCATGGGATCCCAGAGGGTGGCCAGGAGCGAGAGCTGCAAGTCTGCATCGGTTTGGGCATGATCCGTGTCTGTCCGGGCTGGCCCAGACCACATTGCAGCCTCGGAGCGCTCTCTGCTGCAGATGGAAGTGCGGGTGTGGAGGGTTCTCGGGCACCAAGACGACCGCCGGATCTGTACAGTAATCCCGACGACAAACCCTTGCTCAGCGTCCGGTGTATAAACATGATTTCCAAAGGCGGACAAGCTTGTTGAAGAGAAGGACGAAGTTTGTCGAAGTTGTTAGCGCGGGTTTCAGCGGCGCTGTCGAGACAGAGACAGGGCGTACGTGTGCCACAGTAACTAGGCTGGAGCTCTTTGTCTTGCGTGGTGTGGACTGCAGAACTAGAGCAGGAAGCTCATTATTGCGAACCGGCAGCACACCCGGGACTGGATTGCTTGGCCGGGCTGGATTTTTCAACGACGACAACTACAACGACTTTGGGCAAGCATTGTTGGATCGACTTGCTCGGCGCGAAGTGGAGACGTCCGGCGATCTTCCAGAGGGTTGAGAGAGGCTAAGCAGGCGTGGAGGACGTCACTCTGCTGGACCAGGGATTGGGAAGCTCGAGGGGACCTAGATACAAGGCCTTGGCCAGGTGGTCAGGTCCTTAGTGTAGCCTTGGGTCAGTGAAGAAGCAAGGCTCCTGTGGTATCAGGAATGATGGGATTGGATTGAGGGAGGGGTGCCGCTTCCCTGGAGGCGTGGCACACTTCTCATCGGTCGAAGTTCGGGTTTGTGAGTTGGACAAGGGCAGACAGACTTGGTGGTAGAGATACCTGAATAGGTAGTCTGGCAGATCGCGATATGTCTGAACGATGATAGGAGGGTGGGAGTTGGTTGAGATGGGATGGGGGTGGGGAGGGGAGGGGAGGGCACCGGAATACCACACAGCAGGTGCGACAGTGTGGCCGGTGATGGTGAAAAAACACTACGGATACTATACCAATGGATTACGTTTGCTTATGTAACGCTACTGAGTGGGGCACTAGGTATCGTGGTGAAGGCACTACTGTGGGTCTCCACGAGCGTCGTGCCTGTCAACACAAGAATGATGTTTCTACTAGCCTACTAGGTACTTTGTATATACGTATCCACGTACACTACACCTTACACCGTAAGGAAGCAGATGGCATGCTCTCGGAAGACAACTGAACCGCAGCATGTTGCGAGAAGTATTGGTCGAATATTGTAATGAACGCTGTCCAAACCGTTGCCATTCGAGCCGTTGCAGAATTTTCAGAGATTCTTGTTGATATACGTACCCGCTCGGTATGGAAGCTGAAGGTAACGTTCCTCCCCGTGCCGACACTGCTACCTTGCATAGTAGTTGACTAGGTACACTACCTATAGTACGGACCAGACTGTTGAGCATGAGATATCCACGAGCCACACGATCAGTGAGTGATCAACACCAACGGTGCTTTCTTCCCTGAGCCTTGTCTCGAACCGATCCTGGCAGCTCTCGAGTATTATTGGTGGGGCACCAGAAGCTCTGGCGGGAGGCCCCACGACCAGCCACCACGCCGCCGTTCAGTCCGCTCATAGAACCGCTTTCAACCTCGGGAGCCCTCACCGCAGCCAGGCTTTTCTTTAGTTGTCCATCGCTAGACAGAATGGCAAATCAAATGGCAAAATCTACCTGCCGCTCGCGTGCCTGTATGTGCTTGCTATTTAGGTTTGATTAGAGGCGCTTGTCGACTCTTAGACGTAAGTTCATCAATGTACGGCCTCCGGTGTGAATGGAGCTTGGCACTGATTGACTGGCTGACTTCGTGCCGGACAATCATCTGTCAGGAGGTTCATGAACCTTGATAAGCTATCAATTATAAGGGGTTATGCCTCGGTTGACAGGGAAGAAGTCGCTGAATCGGAACAAAGCCAGAGGCAACAACCACGTAAGAATTGAATGTTGTCCGTGCCCGTAATTCTACATTACCTACACTACAGATTTCCGCCAAGGCGTACCTGAGCTGAATTACGAGGCGCTTTTTGAAGTAAAGCGGATGGTCTAGCTCTTGTGTGACGGGCAACTTCCATCAGCAGCTGGAATTTTCGCTCTAAGCGTGCATTCCTCGTTCCAAGACACCACGCCCCAATGGAGACTCGAGTCTTTCCTTTGACAGTTTTTCTTTCCCTCGCAACTTCGTCTCCAGGTACTTAGCACAGCAGGTAGGACCGCGAGACGGTCGAGTACACCGTAATGCACCTGAGCATAGAAGGTACCTGCCGTAGCACGTGTAGTTAGGGTGCCGGCTTTGCGTGGGCGTTCTACGCCACCTGTGTCTCCTAGGTACCTACATAGGCCCGCCCCCACATTTTCGACACTCCATCTTGAAAGCCGCCCCTGCCCAGACTGTGACCAGACTCGAGTCTCAAGATACGACACTGCAGGTGCACGATATGGCCATGGCCATCATCGCGATTTTCTATTTTCCCACCGCGCGTTCCACGGAGTTGAGCTTGCCGCCTGCGGCTTTGCAGCCTACCTTATCTTACTAGTTGTGGAGGGACGAGGGGGATTTGTCTTTTCTCTCTCCCCACCTACCCACCGTATTGTCTTCTTCTCCTTCCATCGACCCCCGAAGTTTCAACTGTTTCCTCTTGTCGTCTTAGATCTCCCTTTCCATGGACGACGGCCGCTTCCCTGTCCGGAAACGCTGCCCCAAAAGACCGCCTCCAATTGATCGTCGTTTTTCTCGAATTTGACACCGCGTCCGCCAGACCATAAACTGTCAATCAAAAAGGGTGGGAACCGCCGTTGACACGCTACGCTATTCTTAATCCGACTCTTAACCCCCTTCGAGAAAAGGGTCGACTTCAGATGAAAGCTGAAGACCAATCATGCCAGTTCATCACCGAACACCGTCTGGGATCGACGCATTTCTCGACCTGATCGCCTTCTCGAGGCGAAGAAAAACACATGGATGCACCCCAGGAGCACGCCGGTTTCATACCCACCCTGCGCGCTTGAGACCGTCTTAACGCCAGCTTGTTAACCCTCCCATCCCTCCCTTCTCACCCCTGACGACGTTGATGGTTTTCTTCCTCACCTCTTTCCGGCGATGACGACTTGCTGATGCGGCCTTTGATTTTTGCGACGTCTGCGCCATGATGTTTAGACCATGGATGCTCGGCCAAACTCCCCAGATGCCTCTAGATGTCTGGGTGTCGCAGATGAGACGGAAAGAATCCATCAAAATCGGCAAGCACCAGATCAACACACAGCGTCCCCTCGTACCGCATTTCCTGGCCTGCTGCTGCCGCTCTCATTCTGTTTACCCGTCGCTCCTTAGTAATGCTATCGAGTTATCACGTCGCAATAATTGGATCCATAGCGGCCGCCATCGAGCAAGTACTGGTTCGTCGAATGCCTGGGTCGCCACAATTCGCCCGAGATTGATGGCGCGCGGACTGACGGGATCAACGGCGTGCGACTGTTCTGCGAGATTTCCCGCAAGCTCGCGACCTTCGAACAAGCCTTATGCTTGTTCGCCTGTCACCACCGTCCGTCATCTCGAAAGGCTGATGGCGACAAACTCTCGCCAACACTGCATCCACAGCCGTTACCACGTCGAGTTACCTAGCCTTTAGCCTCTGTCTGTCAGCCCATGAACAGAGTGCGACGCATGGCCAGCACACCCGGCCTGGAACTTCATTCCGTCGACACCGCCAAGTCTGTTCGGTGCGCTTACAGTAGTAGGGTATAGTATTTCCTGTATCCACGCCCCCTATTTCCTCCCCCGAAGTAACACTGCTGATTTCATCATACAGATCACTCCTGTATCTCGGAACTTTTTTCGCAAATCCCATCTCGTTGCTGTGTATGCAGGATGCGTTCCCCGCGCCCCCCGGCCGCCCAGTTCCATGCCGGTGCTTGGGTGCATCGCGGGTCATGCAGCATGCGTGCCGTTACTAGAGTCTGCCAGTCAGCAAGAAATACAGGAGCATGCGTGACCACTACGGTAGAACGACATACTCCAGAGGTCATGTCCTGCCACGCCACCACCCCTGGCCTGATGATCTCCGTCGCCTACCTTGTGGCCACCCGACAACGCCAATCGCTACATCCCGGTCATTCTTATCCACGATACCTTCAAACGACCAGCCCCTTCTCATTTGCCTCATTTATGTCCAGGTTGTTGGACCCTCAGCCATTGGTCACGAACACTAAACCCCTAGAAGGGCCGCAAGTCAACCGAGCATCGCAGCCGCTGAAGGACGTTGAGCCTTGAGAGGACAGACCTTACGGCCTACCAGCCGCCAGCAAACTCAGCCTGGTAATACTATGTAACGGCCAGGTTGCGCAGGTGAAAGTCTAGTCCAAGCGCAGCTCCATTCCAACTTCCAAGACCAAGACGGGGTTCCTGCACGTCAGTCTCGGAGAACATCCCCAACCCACAAACACGGCTGCTGTTGCCGCACAAAATAAGTGACACACAAACTTACACCGCTTTCGGAATACCTAGACAATCTAGAAGCTCGCGACCCCGTTTCAAATCGAAAGGACCGGCTCGCGTCCCACGACACCCTCACGTGTCGATAGTGTAGGAGCCACGCGAAGCTTTCGCCCAACATGACACGTCCTGTTCCGCCGAGTTCGCGACGAGGGGCAAAAACGAGGAGAAAAACTGCCCGGCGTAACGTAACGTGAGCGAACCTCTTGCGGAGCGATGCAGCTGTCAGTTACGGCCACCACGCATATAATATGGCAAATGGGTTCTGGCTAAACTCGCGAACCACGGGCAAACACAGCGAATAGGATATCCCGGATGTCTCATTGCTCATCTCTGAGCACGGTCGTCTTAACGGTGTCTCCTCTTGACGCCCCGGCGCTAGAATTTGCCTTCGGGCTAAGCGAACCGAGGTGATGAAGTTGTTCAGAGTGCATGATTTTGACTTTGAAGGAAGGGATGGCCTCAGTGCCGGACAACATGAGCGTTCCGCGACACAGAACGCTCGCTCCTTCGTCAGTCTGGACAACGACGGGCGCATGCGGCGAAGGGATCACGGGGCGAATATGATTCTCTCAGGGATCCCGGCGGACCGCCACCACCAAAGTCCAACGTCGTCTCGAAGAATAGACGGGACAGAGGCAAGGCACGCATGCAGGGCGGCGTGGTCGTGCGCGGGAGGGGATGATTAACGTTTAACCAGAAGAAGGGATGAAGGTCTTAGCCAGCCTTACTAAGTCCTGACCGATATCCCAAACGGTCTTCGCCCCGACACACAGACGAAGGGTGAAGGAGAAAAGACGAGAAGCTAAAAATGTAGAGCTATCCATGGTTCGCCCTATACCTCGGTTACCCACACACGGCCCGGAAGCACTTTTGGTGGCTGTAGATTGCCGCACCAAAGAGTGCGCGTTCTCGGTGCAATCTCGAGCGCTCAGGCGCGTGTGTGCGTGTGCGTGTGCACCTGCCATGCTGTGGCCCGGCCATCATCGCGAGAGACAGGGAATGCGCAAGTGAAAGTCAGAGAGACATGAAGAGAGGGCAATTAGGAAAAAAGGGACAGCCTACACTACAGAAAAGAAAAGGGTGTGAGTAGATACTTCATCCACTCCTAACCCCTCCTTAACACTGTCGAGTTATACCCACTTCTCCCTGTCGGCACTGTGCCTAACTGTACGGATACGCGACGTTTCGCTGCCAGCGAGGGAAACACATTCTGGATACACCCCCGGTATTTCTCTCGTTTCACACCCAGATCAACGTCGCCCCCGCCCCATGCAGCTTCAACCTCTGAACCTGTCTGCTGTCCCCCAGGCCCCCCGGGCCTCACGTCAATCAACCCTCCCACCGGGACCCACTTTCCATCCGCCCGTGCGAAGATACGACTGGCTCTTCACCTCGACGCCGTAGCCACGGCCCGACCTAGTATCCTAGCCTCCAGGTACGTGCACTACAAAGTACACTACGCCTCGCTCCGCACCACAAATGACAAGGCACAGAATCCTGCCCTGATGAAGCTCCGGGGCTTGGGACCGCGCCGGGGTGAAGCGCAATTCCTGAAAGGCGACTGGCTCCTCAAGAACGGTCGAGCAGATAGACGCCAGGCCGCCAGTGCTTCCGCCGCAGCCTCGCCCGCTGCCGCGCCTCGGACCTTGGTCCGAAGGCAGCTTAGTCGACAGCACCCCGGGCCACGCGGTCTTGCGCCTGGACGTGAAGAAACCACAAAATTACCGACACAAAACATCAAAGGACCAGGAAGCTTGTAGCCGATATCCTGCCAACAGGGTCTCGCTCGCTCGCTGGACGGATCTGCGTCTCCTTCGTTCTCTGTTTTTCCGCTGCCTGCCGCATTAGGCTGAGGTCGTGCGCTGCCGGCCCTGCTGCAACTTCTGCTGTGGGTTTAGGCTTGCATGTGGCTCTCACTCGACGTCTCTCTCCCCCGGAATGCTAGGTCATGGCTCCGCGGTGCTGCCGAGGACCTTATCTCGTCATCCCGAGAGGGACGCGCAAGGCTGGGCTGGATCATATCGAAGTCGATATAGCGTCCTACCGTCGCCTCCACGGAGAGAAGCCGATCCCCGGGGAGGGAAATCGCGCATCGCCGTTTCTGTATCGGCCCGCTGTAACCTCATCTCCAGGCCAGTCGTCGCAGTGATCGCAGGCATTGGCGGCCGGGCGACGTCCGTGTGGCTGATGGGAGGTTGTGTTCCTGGTATACTCTAATAGAGAGGGAAACCAATGACAAGACGAGATGGGTGATAGGTTGTCCCCCTTTCTCTCTTTCCTGTTTTCAAAGGAAAGAGGAAAAAAAGCATGACGGGACGCAAGGCATCTCGGGGGTTCGCGTGTTCCGTGGACAGGAATAGCATTACTCGTTGCAGAGATTTCTCTGCAGTTATGGAATCCGAGGGAACGGGTGAGCAAGGCCTCCAGCGAAAAGGGGGCCCAGCTCGTTGGTGGAAGCATCGTTTCCACGGCAAAAGGTTGCGCGGCCACGCCAGATCGGAACTTTCACTAGTATCGGGAGCGACGGGGAGGCCGAGTTCTGTCCGGAGAGAGGATGGCTCAATGTTCGTCGTTGATTCAGCCCCGTCCAGTATTTTGTCATTTCCTCAGCTCGTCGAGGTTCCACATAGTCCAACAGAAACCCGTGAAAGGTTGTCGTTGTGTAGTCCATGACACAACTCCCAAGTTCGGATCCGTCAGGGACCAAAATCCGTGGCCAAGAATAGAGGAGGGGAGCAATCGGATGATGGGAGACGATGGCGATCTCGTCATCGTAAGCTTCACTGCTACACCAAGAAACCAATCAACCAACACAGCCGAGATCTCACAGAGGTCGAATATAGATAGAGATAGATTGTTTCGGTTTGGACGTCCCATCGAACAGCAACACCAAAATCAGATGGATCGAATTCCACCTAGTCCTGACGAGACTCGACAACGGACGGATGCGAATAGCATCTTCATGACCACCCACCATCAACCACGAACCTCGACCAACCAACCAACCACCCACCACCGTAATCTGCTTGAATCTCTTTTCCTCCGCCAATGTGTTAGATCATTCCGAGATATTTGCGACTTGAGAGTCCGAGAGAGAACCCGAGGCAATTCTCTTCTCCCCTCCTCTCCCTTTTCTCATTTCCTCGGAGAATATGTCTGAAGAATGATACCACAGACGAGACATCACCATCAGCCGTCCATTGACGTTTAAATCCTGACTCTATCCTAGCCTGCCTCTCTAATCTAAAGAAACGTAATCATGTTTGGAAGTCGGACCTATTCAAGATGCCATAACCCTTGCATCCACGGCACGTCACCCGTCCCACGCAATACATCCTCATTCCGAGTCTCTCGTCTCCTCCATTCCACGGGGACCCCTTCTTCTAGCCAGTGTCTACCCACTTCCTAGCGTCTCGGAGAACGAAATACACGTAAACCCACTGGCTTGTGCAGGAACAGGGAGGACGGAGAGAAAGACCAGACGAGGACCAATATCGCGAGCATTATGACAGCATGTCATATTGGGTGGCAAGGGGTGTGAAAGACAGACAGTCTGGTAGAAAGCACACGCGTACGTATACCGCAGATATACAAGCATGGCATGTGAAGACTGAATCAATCATCTTCATCCGTTGCCTCGGTCATGATGATGGCTCGGTCAAGCCCCTCTCCCTCCCACGGAGACACACCACACGCCGAGAACGCGTCAAAGAAAATTTTGATGTTATAACGTCTATTGACATCACACCCCCCTTTTCGAACACCCCCATGGTACAAGTGATGCTGGTAATGTCTCTTCTAGACTCGCGCCTCTCGATGAATCCTCGTGGAAACTCATAAAAAAAGACATACAATGCTCTAAAAATGCGCCGACAAACAAACTCCACCCAACGCCAGTTATCCATGCAATGCTAATGAATCCCCAAATCTAGAACGAACGAGAAAAAAAGGCAACGCCTGGTGTAAACAACCCGCCGCTGCACACCCCCCGTGATATGTTCAACTTGTACACACCCCCTTATCCCGGTAGGTACACTCTACTCAAGCGCTCTTGGCCTCGTCCCTGCTGATATACACGGGAATGCCATATACACACACCGCGCCGGCTGTGATGTACCTGAAGCGACAGGCGTCCCTAGCCCTGGCAACGGCCTCGACGAGCGACGCGCTGCCTCCGCTGCCCTCGCCCTCCGAGGGTCCGTCCTCCTTCTTCCCCTTGCCCTTCTTCTTCTCAACGCCGGCAAACAAGCCCTTGCCCTTCTTCTTGGCCCCCTTGCCAGACTCCTCGGCGAAGATGCCCCTCTCCAAGAGGCCCCATTCCTCGAACAGACGGCCCGCGTAGCGATCAATGTCCCTGTCCGTCACGTCCCACAGCGTGCCCACGACGGCGGGGCACCCGGCGAGCATGTAGTTCCACACGGGGCCGTGGCACTCGTACTCGCCGACGTTCTGCAGCGACGCAGAGCTGCAGCCCATCAGGAGCGCGGCGGCCTTGCACTTCTCCAGCCTCCTGATGGTCTTGCCGCGGATGTACTGCGCGCCGCTGCCGTGCCCGAAGTAGAGGACGATGTCCGAGCCCCTGAGCGCGCCCTCGAACTCGTCCTCGGCCGGCTCGCGCGACACGATCCCCGTCCAGGACTCGCCGAGGCCCTTCAGGGGCTTCTCGAAGGTGGCGAGGGTGTTCTTGAGGTCCGAGCCCGGGTTGAGGATATACGTGCCGCCCACGGGGGACACAGTGTGTCGGTGGTCTCGCGGGGCGTCGCTGCTGTCCGCGTCGTGGGCCGTCCTCTGCTCCAGGAGCAGCCGGCGGAGGCAGGACAGCGAGGGAACGCGAGAGTAGGCGAGACCTTCCATGCACGGGAGCGACTCCCAGGGGAAGGCATGGAGCGCCTTGTCGAGAATCAGGATGCTGTGGGCGCCGTCTTCGGGGTCCGAAGTCTTGGCTGCGTTGTGGTACGCTTGGAGGGCGTCGAAGGTGTCCAGGACCATGGAGTCGAAGTCGATCTCGTCGTAAGCGTTTCTCTCGCCGTGAAATTGCAGAATGTCCACAACAAAGTAGAGGAGGTCATTCAGGGGCTCCTCCATCTCGCTGTCCGGCGCCGACGGGTCTCCCAGGCCGACAAAGAGGTCGAGGATCCGAGGCTCCAAGGCGACCTTCGGGGCCGCCTTTGTTGTCTTCTTGCCGCGGACCTGCCTCCTCGAGGGCAGGTGCTTGTCGAGTATCTTCGAGAAGGTCTTCTGGAACTTGGCGAGCAGTTCCGGGCGTTGGCGGTGCTGGGAGAAGATGCCCTTGAACCCGCCGAGCCATACTTGCTCAACGTTATCGAGAAGGTC
Source organism: Colletotrichum plurivorum (assembly GCA_014235945.1). Classification (NCBI taxonomy): domain Eukaryota; kingdom Fungi; phylum Ascomycota; class Sordariomycetes; order Glomerellales; family Glomerellaceae; genus Colletotrichum; species Colletotrichum plurivorum. Next base: position 26,234 of record WIGO01000099.1, read on the forward strand.
CTTGAACCTGTTGTCCAAGGCCTCGCGCTGAGCCCACCAGGCGGCCTTGGCCCCCTTGGCCGCGTACTCCTTGGAGCTGTGGCAGCTCTCGTTGGTTGCGTTGATGATTTCCATGAGCTCGTCGTGGCCGTGCTGGAAGTCGAAGAGCTCGTCTTCGCCGTCCCTGGAGGCCACGCGCTCGAGTGGTAGTCGGAGGACGAACGGGCTCTGGCCGGCACGCAGCTTGGTGATGCACAGATCCTTGCGGTTGTCGCTCAGCGAGACGGACAACACGCTCCATGCCTCGGGGATGATGTCAACGTAGTCGCGCTGGAACCTAGCCATGTCGTCGGTGGTGACGATGCTGGCGCGCCTGTCGTCCTTGACCGGAAGAGTCAGAGGCCAGCCCAGGCTGCTGAACCTGGGGTCCATCTGTTCCGTCACGACCGTGTTTCGCTCTCGTCTCCAAGTTACATTCCGTGCCAACTCGACGGAGCAGGCAGCGTATCCGAAGTTAACCATATTTTTGGGAATGCGTTGAGATGCCGCCGAAAGGAAAATGGCTGTGCTTTGAAGCAACGCTGAGATGCGATGAACCAGATGTCCGTTTCCAGAAATAGCAGCGGCAGCTTGAGCTTCCATGAGCTGAGCCTGGGCTTGTTCCAGGGTTTCGACGAACGTAGCATTGTCCTTGGAAACCTTGCGTTCGGCAGAAACAGCTCGGCTCACGGGCTTCCGGGGTGAATGGCCGGCCGGCGACGCCTTTTCCGTGGTATTTTTGCCGTCGGAGGGAGCATGAATGGAGGGGTAAGAGATTGTGGATTCCTTCACCACAGAGAATACAGAGTCTCCCTCCATCTGTTTGATGCCTTGCTCAATGAGACAGTTCGCTTCGCTGATCTGCAGCCGGAGAGACTCTCGCAGGTTGACGGACATCTTCTTCGCCTCTTCGAGAAGCTCTGACGCCCCCGCCCAGTCGCCCTTGCTGAGGTGTACAAGCGCCTTGTACATCAGCATAGAGGCTTTCAGGTCCGAGGAGTGGCTGTCCGCCGGAGGGGCGACAGCCTTGGAGGGCACGACGGCGGTCTTCGTCTTCGGGGCTGCTGCTCGTCTGGTCGTCTTGGTGACTGTCGTGGTTGTTGCCTTCGTCGTTGGTGCCGCTGTTTTGGTTGCCCTGGTTCTTCGGGTAGTAGTCGTTGCCGTTGTAGTTGCTGCCGCGCTCTTCATGGTAAGTTTCACCATCTTGTTGACCACCTGCTCGTCACTGACGCCCGTGATGGCGCCTCGGTTGCTGGTGTTCAAGGTGCCAAGCGTGACTTCGGCAAGCTCGAGAAGAAGCTTTTCGTTTTCGTGGTCCTTCATCTCTCCGAAAGAGGCGCTGAGTTCACAGGCGAGCTGGAAAGCCTGGCGCGTGGGCTTCACCGCCGTTGCCATGAGTTGTCTGGCCTCATTCAGGTAGTCGAGGCTCTTGGTCAGCTTGCAAGCCTTGATCCACACGGAACCAACCCAGCTGGCTGTCTGGGCTCTGTAGATGGATGCATTGGTTGATTTGGCGATCTGGTGCGCTCTTTCCGCGTAGTACAACGTCTCCTGGAACATACCAAGGTGAGCGTAAACCGAGGACAGGTGCAACGATGCTCTCAGCAGACCACATGCAAGAGCCCAGCTGTCGGGTCCGTCCGCCATTTCGAGATACACGAAACTGGTCTTGACGAGGCCCTCTTCTGTATTTCCAGAGGCTTCCTCAGAGGCGCGCGACGACTGCATTTTCTGCGCGGCCTGCCATCGAGCCTCCAGTTCCTTCCAGTCATAATGCAGGAAACCGATGCTTGACTTGGCATGAAGCAGGGCATGTTGATGTTCACCCTTGTCCCACTTGATACGGGATAAGAGACCCGCAGCTCTAGCAAGCAACAGTTTCCTCTGCATTCGAGGGACTCTGCGGAGTGCGGCGCACTTCTCGAAGAAGGCTTCGCCTTGAAGGAGCATCTTCTGGCTGTGAAATGTTAGTGCCAAGACTAGGACGAAGTATTAAAGAAGGGGGAACCTACGCTGCATCAGGATTCTGTTTGGCCAGTTGATGCTCCGTAAAAGAAACATAGAGGTTGACTGCCGCAATGTCGGGGTCGCCACCGGAGGCTTGCACCAGCTCTTGAGCTCGGTTGAGTATCTCTTCGGCCTTGTCGGAAAATCCGAGGTGAATGTATTGGTCCGCGAGGTTGCTGTGCGACTGAACCAGGAGGTCTGTCGATGTGTCGGCTAGCTTCTGCGCAATGTCGACGGACAGCGTGAGAACAGAAAGCAGGAACTCGTCCTCGCCTCTGAGCCTGGCGTACTCGGCAACCGCGCTGAGGTGTTTGAGGAGGCTCTCGGTATCGTTGATCTTGGACAAAACTTCCGCTTTGGTCTGGCAGCTGTTGATCACGGTCCGCCAAATGCCAACCGCTTTCTCGAAGTCGCTTGCGCGCCATTCGGACCCAGAGCCCACAAGGGCCAGGGTAGACACGAATCCGGCTTCGAGATCCGGTATGTAACTCGCCAGGCCGCTGTCGTCAACCAGGTTTTGGGAACGACACACCTGGAGCGCTGCTTCAATCTGCTCTCGGATGCTCTGGAACTGGCTTTGGTCTCCGATAGCCATTGTCAGCAGCTGGACGAGAGTTCGGAGCCTGCGAACGGGAAAACGGTCCACGGAGTAAATGCCCAAGAGGGCTTCCGTCACTGGGTCCTTGATGTCGTTGGACTTCATTTCGTCCGACGTGTCGGAGAGAATCAGCTGAATGATGCGCTCCAGGACAGCAGCTCGCTCGACATCCGCAAGAAAGAAGGTCCAGTCATTCCAAGATTTGTCGAGCTTAACCATAGTGGCCAGAGTTCTCGAAAGCGTCTCGGATTTGACGTCTGCGCCCCAAGCAACGGCAGGGGCCTTTTCGGACAAAGAGGTGGCCACCGCAGACAGCACACCGTCCTCGACCATGTTCGTGCAGATTGATTTCAGGGCGTCTCGGGCGTCGGTGATCCGGCCGGCTTGTTTGCAGATATCCGCAAAGTATTCGAGCTTTGCTGTGGTCTGAGCCTTATCCTTCTCCTCAGGCGGCCTGTTCTTGACGCAGTCAATGGAGCGTTTGAGAGACCGCAGAAGCGTTTTGTTGCCTGGCTTGTTGCTCTCTTCGTTGCGACGATACCAATGGAAGAACATGTAATAGAGATGAGAGAGCTTGACATAATGGGAATTCGAAGAGTCGGTCTTTGAACCAGCAGGGTTAATGTCGCCCATGGAGTCGAGCAGTATGATGCATTCCTGCAGAAGAGGATCCAGAAGCTCCCAAGTCATCTTTTCGTTGTCCAAGTACGATTTGGCGACCATCAGTGCTGAGTTTAGGACCTGGGTGACGGAGCTGAGTAGGAGACTGCGCTTTTGCTCGTAACGAACGCGGTCTTTGGCGGCCGATTCTCTCGTAGGTACGGTTCCAAGCCACCGAACACAAAATCGAGGAAACTGAAGCACGAGTTTGTTGAGGAGATTGACGACGTCGCTCGAAACCTCTGACCCTTTATTTGCTAAAAGGCCAACCGCAGACCTGCGAGCAGTGGACAGGTTGGTCATGAGCTCCTGCAATTCTGTCGAATCGCCCTTGAGTGATCCTTGCAGGGCGTCAATGACCTCCGTTACGAGAGGAGCCAACAAATCCTGAGGCACGGGTGTCTGTTTGCCGTAGACGGCGACAAGCTGTGCAGAAATAGCACAACACCTCGCCGCCGAGTCGCTCTCCTGATCCAGAGTACCCTTGATCTTGGAGATCCAGTCGGCTGCCTCGTTGTACAGGCGAGCAGACTGGGCTGCAGTTCCAAGGGCCTGGTAGATTGTCGTGAGAGGCGATCTAGACGACAGAGCCGGCTTGAGTTGCTGGCCGTTAACCATAGTGGTGATGCGCTGGAAAATATCGAGAGATCTACGATATGATCCAGCAAGGTCTGACTGGCACCGGCGGATAAAGGAAGTGATGCACCTGGAGAGCGGAGACATTATCTCCTTGTCGACGTCCGCCTTGTGACCAGCCATTGGCCACCAATGCAGTCGTGCCTCCAGTCCGAGGGCTTGGAGTTCCAGGCCAGTGGCTGGGGAGCAGCTCAGCCGGAGATCCATGGCCGTGTCGTCATCCCTGTTCGAAACGCTCGGTGCGAGGGTCAGAAGTAGTTGAGAAAGCAGATCAAGCTGTCGGGCAGCCTTCATCTTCGTCTGCGCCGACTCCTCTGCGAATTCTAGGAGTAGTTTGGTCGGTGATGTCGAGTGGGCCGATACGAGTGAAGGCAGAGCCGCTTCGATGACGGCCGGCTTCTTGTTCGATGACATGAGACGCAAAAGATGTATCTGAGTCGCGATAACGAGCCCAAGAGTCGGGCCTGAGAACTTCGCGTCGCCAAAGTCGAGGAGCTCGGCAAGTCCCTTGACCTTTGTATCTGCGGCTGCAGGCTTCGACGTCTTTGTTTTAGTCTTGGAAGGTGTGCCCATCGCGTCGAGACGTCGCTTGAGAATATTCAACTCCCCCAAAGCGTGCTCTTGCAGCCCCAGTCCGACGAGCTTGCCGATAAAAGAAGACATGCCATTTTCTAACTGCAAGCTGGGCAACGTCACCGCTCCAGCAGCATGAAGCGTCCTCAGGCATGCGAAGGCAGCTCGCAGGCACTCCACTGTTGCGAGACACGCCGTCGCGGGCGTCGATGTTGTTGCCGGCTTCGGTGCCGCTTTGGTCGTCGTCATCGGAGAGGTCGGTGTTCTGTTCAGCGTGCGCGGTTGCATGGGCGTCAGCGGCATCGAGTTCGATCGTCGCAAGGTGCGTCTGCTTGGCTCTTTCCGCAGGTCATCGCCCGAGTTCTGTCGTCGGCATGGAGTAGTGGGCGTCGTGGGAGCTGGTGCCGGTGCAGGCTTGGAGGCTTCCGAGAGTGATTTGAGCGCAACATTGATGATATGGGCCGCAAGCGAGGCCTTCTCCTTTGCGCTCAGCTCCTCCTTTTTGCTCGCCGTCGCGCCTGCGCGCGCTGACCCGGCCGCCTTCCCTCTTGCCGTCGTCTTCGTGGTTCGCGCTGTTGTTTTCGTCGTTGCTGAGGGGGCTTCGGCCTCCGTCGCAAGCAGTTCTTTGAGCAGCACTGAGGTTGTTGATGTGCACGTCGCGGTTGACGACGCCGCCGCTTTGACGGCGTCTACTTTGCTCTGTAAGGAAGTCATGAAGTCGTATATGTCCGGGGAGTATTCATATCGTCGTGGAAAACTTCGATTGGAAAGTCAGAGACCAGGAGTATTGGTCAGAGCCGAATGCTGTTGTTCGAGAAGCAATTTGGATGTGACTTCATGCAAATCCACAAAGCGTGCAGTTGGCAGTTTGGCAGATCTCGCTAAACATTGCACCGGGGGGTTGTCCGGGGCAACCACCATCCGGCTCGGTCCGTGCAACTGGTAGCTCTCGGCGCACGGGCCACTCGTCCATCAAGATTCATTGATGCGCGGAACTGGAACTTTTTTTCTGCTTTACCTGGCTTAAGACCAGACGAAAAAAGGTGTCACTTCCATCCGAAACTTTCTATCGCCAGTTTTGTTGCCATTCACTATCGCCAACATGTCGCGAATCGCAACGCAGCGGATGCTCGCAGCAACCCCTTGTCTGCGCCCCGCGACCCTTGCGCGAGCCGCTCATCACCCCCTCTACGCCCACGCCCGGTACTCGAGCTCCCTGCCGACGGTCGCGCAGCTGGATTTCTGGAAGTCTCTGATTCCCAAGCCTTTCCGTCCCGAGGAGAAGCTGCCCGGCGACCCCTCGATCAAGCGGGTCAAGTCGAAGAAGAAGAAGGAATGGAACCCGGCCACCTTCTACATTGTCATTTTCCTCCTGATCGGCTCCATGTCCATTAACATGCTGTCGACGAAACAGTCGTTCGAGGCCTTCTCACGTCAGGCCGACGTCCGCATCGGGGTTTTGCGCGAGGTGGTTGAGAAGCTGCAGAGGGGAGAGAAGGTGGACGTGGAGAAGGCTCTGGGTACGGGCGACCGCGAGAAGGAGCTGGAGTGGGAGGATGGTACGTGGCCCAGAACAGGGACAACTCATGGCGCAAAAGAAGTTTTGCTAACGAATCTTGACAGTGTTGAGGGAAATCGAGCGAGAGGACGTGTCACGTCAGAAGAAGGACAAGAGTCGGCAGGCGGAGAGCGCAGCGAAGACCGAGCCCGAACCGACCCCGGAGCGGCAGCCAACTGCTGTCCCCGAGAGCGCCACCCAAACACCGGCGAGGGGCATGTCCAGCTTCTTCTAGCTTCGCAATGGAATCGCTATGAATTGTTACATCTATGGACTATGACAGCATATCTTTGAAGACGCCGTGGTTCTCCTGCGGGTCCGCCACGCCCCCGCCCGGGGCCGAAGCGCCGCCGGCTGACAGCTGGCGTAGCTGCTCGACCAGTGTGGGAAGCACCACGTCGGTGGACACTTCCGTCCGGACTCCCAGAGCCCCCGTCGGATCCGGGTCCGGCACCGCCGCGAGCTGCTCCTCGCCTCGCACGCCTCCCGTGTTCACGATTGCGATGGGCATGCCACGGTCCAGCGCCCTCTTGGCCAGCCGCCAGGCCGAGTACGTGGCCAGCGAGGTACCGAGAACCAGCAGCCTTCCGGCGCCGTCAATGGCCTCCTCAGCGGCAGTCTTGACCTCGCCGCGGATGCTCTCGCCAAACATGACTACGGCCGGCTTCAGGATCCCAGCAGAGCTGGTGGGCTTCCACGCACCGTCGCCGTCGACCTCGACAACGTGTTTGGCGCCCTCGGGGCTAGTTGGCGGGTGCGCGAGGCAGCTCGGGCAGGCTGGGTATCTGAACGTGGTGTAAGGGGCGCCTGGCAGGTCGACGTCTCCGTCGGGATTGGTCCGGATGCCCTTGGCCCTGCGCTCGGCGGGATTCTCCGTGTCGAGAGCCCCAGAAGCTAAAGCTTCGACGAGAAAGGCCGCCCAGGCTGGGTTGAGCCTTGCAAGCTCATCCTGGAAAGTGTCTCTGGGGTACTCGTTCCTGCAAGTCACACAGACAGTAGACCTTAGATAGCCGTGCAGCTCCAAGGTGGGAATGTCAGGATGAGCTTTTGAGTGGAAAGAGTCGACGTTCTGGGTGATGACGCTGCGTATCAGGCCCAAGCTTCCCAAGTCACGTATGGCATGATGGCCGCGGTTCGGCGAGGCCTTGTGAAGTGAAGTCCAGCCCAAGAAACTCCTCGCCCAATACCTCTTCCTGGCCTCGTGGTTCGAGAGGAACTCGTGGTAGTAGATGGGACGGTACGTCTTGTTCACGCGGTAAGTGCCATTGACACCTCGGTAGTCGGCGAGGCCGCTGGAGACGGAGAGGCCAGCCCCGGTGAGGACGACTGTTGACCTCGGCAGCCCCCTTGGGGGCGGAGCTGCGAAGAAGTTCTGGAGGGCCGCGACAGCTCCCGAGACGGTGTTCGCGTTGCTTGGCCGGACTGTGGGGGGAGCCAGAAGTTCCGTGTAGGGAATGCGCATAAGAGGTTTGCGCATTGGGACGAGGCTTTTGGGGCTGCGCTATGCGTTGCGTAAGGCTGCCGGAATGTGGGAGGAAATTGGATCGCGGAGAGGGTCCAGGGGCGGCCGTGAAGTAGGATAGCGCCGGTAAATGGGGTTCCGTAGGGGCTGAGAGAGGGAGAGGAGGAGCTTTGATGAGGAGAAGCGGCTGTTATGTGGACATGTTATTAGTCCCGGGGTCGACTTAAGAATAGAAACATCAAGGGACGGGAAGATTTTATGGGGTTTTGTCAAGACGCGTGTAATGCAAATCGGGAGCGTTGCGACGGGCTCATTACATGTCGAGTCCAGTATCTAGCACTACTGTCGAATCGTCATGATTCGGAGACAGCCTCGGTGAGACCCGCCGCGCTCCACTGGATGACAAAGCCCAAGCTGTGGCTTGTCACCACGCACAGTCGGGTTCCTAGGTGCTCACCTAAGGGCAGTACGTACCTTACTGGGCACCACCTACCTAGCTGAGTCGCTGACTAGGTTTGCATCAATAGACTTGCTTGCTGTCTGAACTCTGGAGTTGTCTGCTAAGTTGGGTGTGCTTTCAGTGTGGTGTTAGCCATAGTTGCTCCTGAGGCCATGGGGTTGCTATGGTGTCTGCGTTGCTTTGGGCTTTGCGGCGAGGAGTTGTTCGACAGCTTCGTAACTATCAAGAACGTGTGATTATTCCACCAACAAGTATTCTCGGTAACATGGATCGATTTCGGTGTTGGCCCTCATGCAACCTGTCTTTGCCCAAGGCTCCTACTATTCAGAACCGTTATTTCATCCTTCGGTCAATCTTCGCCGCTCGAAAATCGATTTCGTCCGCCGCCTTGACTTCTTCACGCTCGTTTGCAAAGATGAGCACCGAAAAGGAACCAGCTTCCCTGATCTGGCACCCTACAGCTTCACTCTCAGAGACTGTCCGAAGTGGTGGTAGCTGTCGTCATTGATGGATCCTTCGACAACAGGACTCCTGGAGATGATGCGGGATATCCTGACATCGAGGGCTGCACTGAGCGCTACGTTGGTTGGAGATACGAGGACCCCGGGAAGCTAGTTGACACGTCCAAAGAGTCCCACGACTATCCCTTGAGCTATGACGACTATTACCATAGGCCACCCCTCATCTCGCCGACTGATTTAAGCTCAATGCCTGCGTGAGGTAGGTAGGTCCACCTCAACCCGCCATGCGACATATCACGGAGAGAGGATTCAAGACCTTTCGTGTCTGTCAATTTTCATAGCCTGTTTTGATTCACAACTAGGTAATTCGTCAAACTATCTAAGTATACGGCAGCGGTTGAATGTAGTGTATCTGGTCCGCAATCTCGTATCCAAGATGTCCTGAACTGCTCCAGCATTACGGATAGGTGGCTTGGAAACCTAGGTTTCAGCACGGTCCACACTCGTGGACCCCTGGCAACAAATGGCAAATGGGAGAGATTCCGTCCGGTCGGACAAGTCTGAACTTACAGAGAACATCGGCGCCGACCCAATCTGGAGTCGGGGACCCTCAGCTTGCGTTGACAGAGAGAATGTCCGTCAAGTAGTGATCCGCCTGGGCATTTCAGAGTCGTCACAGTCGCATTTCACCGGGCTTCAAGTGTTTCCGCCAGTCGCCGAGCATTCGGCATCCCTCATTCGGCCAGCCAAAGTTGACCTGGAGGCCTGGTTCCGACGGACCCTTTTGGACCGGCAGCCTCGGACTTAGGTACTTTACCTGCCGTGGCACCAGCGTGGGTACCTAGGTGAAAAACTCGAATGATTGGGGTCCATCGTCAAGTGGGCGGCGCTGCCGACGCATGTGCCGTTGCAACTTGCAGGCCCGGCAACACGGCGATGGGGCCAAGTGTAAAAGAAACTTCAAGCTTCCAGCGCAACCCCTATGTCCCCGAATCCGGTGGCCGGCAAGCGGGCTAGTATTGAATGCCGTTTTGCTAGGTAGTTTCGAAGAGATTTTCAATGTAGCATCTCAGGTACCTGCGCAAGAGTCAAGAGAGTTCATCCAACTACCTAGGTACCTTGTAGACATTGTCGGTCAATCAACCCAATTCACGCAACCTGGGACAACCCCACCATCCACCGCCGATTGGTACGTACTCCGTACTGCCCGTGGTGCTCAATCTTCCACGCCTTGTGTGCAGTATTCATCCAGTCTTGTTGCACTTGTCAAATGCGTGTAAGTCATCGACATAGCCTCAGCATGAGGCCGCTCATCCTCCGCTCCGGCGCCTGTCGGCGCGGGTACTCTACTCGGCATGCCTCGCCTTCGTTAGAGGCGGGCATCGCCAAAATACTCCATACTAGCAAGGAAATCCCTGACCACCTCTCGCCAACACACTCGCACCTCCTGGACCTACTCTTCCTAGACATCCTGTCGTCGTCGTCCACTAAACCAAAGTACCCGGCTCCATCGACGGCGGCGGGGCCTCTCCCGCAGGGCCATCATCTGGTCTACTTCCCTCTCCAGACGCCGCCCTCAGGTCTGATGCCAGACGGCACGGATCCGGATCACTGCCCCGGCGCGCCCTTCACCCGCCGTCTCTGGGCGGGCGGCGAGGTGCGCTTCGGTGACGGGTGGGAGGACGAGATGCGGCTAGATGGCAGGAGAGTGGGCTGCGTCGAGAGCGTGGACGACGTGCGGGCCGAGAAGGAAAGGGTCTGGGTTGAGCTCTGGCGGCGGTACGCTGCCGGAGGCTCAGAACAGGGTCCGGCGATCGAGGAGCGAAGGACCCTTGCTTTCTTGCCCGAGGTCGATACACCGCCGCCGACGAGACGGAGCCTGAAGCGTATGTCCAACTTACGTTGACCGCATCGGCACACAGAGCTGACCTTGTGGGATAGCACCGCATAAGCCAACACACTCGTTGACCCTCACGCCCACGCAGAACCTGCTCACCAACTTCAGCGCGCTGACGTACAACGCGCACGCGATCCATCTCGACCCGGCTTGGGCTAGGCAGGAGGGCCATCCGGCGACGCTGGTCCACGGGCCGCTGTCGCTGGCTCTCACGCTTGCATTTTTGGGACGGCAAGGGCAAAGCGTCAGGTGGTTCGGATACCGGAACCTGGCGCCGTTGTACTGCGGCCGTGAGATGACGATTTGTGCCAGGGAGAAGGAAAACGGTGCACGAGAGAGGAAGTGGGACGTATGGATCCAGGATGATCAAGGGGGCATGGCCGTCAAGGGGATTGCGACCACTGTTGATGTTTAGTGAACAAACATAGTAGCACTAAGTCGATCATCGTCCCAGTAGGTACATAGAAGGTGATGTGCAACAATCTCTCAAGGAGTAGTATATTTTGATGTATATTAGTATCAAGTATCATAACGGTACGCGTTGGTGCTCCACGTAACTGACAAAGGCACAGGTTTGAACCATGTCACATTGAGACTGGATCTCGTCAGGTACAGATGCCGTCTTTAGCCTGCCTACGAGATACCTAGGTACTTTCTACCCTAGGTACCTTACTTCGTACCTAATTTAGGTAGGCAAGTTCCTGTATCCGTATTCCGTAGCAGCCAACCAACCGGCCGAACCTGCACCTGCTGGCCCCCCTCCACTAAGGTGACTGCCCTGGCCGCACCATTCTGCACTGCGACTGCGGCAGGAGCCATAGCAAGAGATCAGATCAATTGGCAACAACATCCGCCGTGGCCGGACCTGCCTTGGGGCCCTTGCCTTGCATTTTGCCTCGTCTCGTCCGATCGGTGGAAACCCTGCGACGACACCGCGAAAAGAAGCGATTGCCGCGTTGCCAATGGAACCACGCACTCTCTCTCAGTCTTTCACTCAACTTCCCGCAACCTTCTCCTTTCGTTCCCGCTGCGTACCCATCCACCATCCTCCCGCTCTTCTCCTCCCCCCCTCATCTGGGACATGTACGCGTCCCGACTCCCTTGTCCGCCGCCGCTGCTTGCAATTAGCCATCCCATCATTCGTCTCCCCTCCACCTATCCTATCCTGACCAGAGTCTGAGCTTGAGCCTTGCCTCGACCGGCCTGGCCTTGTCCCATATCCCTTTCTGCCCCGTACTATTCTTTCCCACCCCTACCTTCCCGAGGTAAGGTACATACATTCATTACCTTACATTATTTACCATACCCTTATTATCAGGTACCTGAGCAGTGAAGAGAGCGTCGTCCATGTCTACGTCCAAGCGTCCTAGTCCTACGGGACTGCTCCGCCGCCTTTCCGGGCTGAGTGCGAGTGTGACGTCTGCAGCAGCCACACGCATGCGAGGACGCGCCGTGTCAAGATCGGGAACCGGAGCGCACACCCTCCTCCGCTGTCTCGATTTTGCTGCCGTCGGTCCTCTTGGTACGGCTACCACCCCCTACGCATACAGGCCACATCTCCCCCAACTGCGCCGCATCCGCGTCTATCAAACATCTAGTCAGGCCGCTTCTCCCTGCGATCCCTACTTAACCCCCAGTGCCGCCCGCATGCGCTTGCACGCCTCTGCCTCCCTACCTCTCCTCACCCACACCCTGCGGACAACAACTTCTCCTTCAACACCTTCCGCAGTCATCATGTCTACCACGGCCACGGCCACCACCACCACCACCACCACTTCCGCGATGCAGACCCGACGCAGTCACGGCGGCCACTCCCACGGCCACGGTCACGGTCACGGCCACCACCACCACCACCACGACAATGTCTACCTCACTTCCAGCAACAAGAACGACGCCGGCGTGCGCATCACCCGCATCGGTCTTTTCTCCAACCTCGGCATGGCCATCGCCAAGGGCGCTGGAGGCTACGCCTTCGGCTCCCAGGCAATGGTTGCTGACGCCTGGCACAGTCTGACGGATTTGGCTTCCGACATTCTGACGCTGGCCACCGTTTCGTGGAGTTTGAAGCCCCCGACCGAAAGCTTCCCCGCTGGTTTCGGCAAAATTGAGAGTTTGGGATCCTTGGGCGTTTCCAGCATGCTCCTGGGCGGTGGCCTGTTCATGTGCTGGAGCAGCTTGCTGACCCTCCACGCCCATCTGTTCCTGGACCCTGCAGCGGCAGCCGAGGCGATCGCCCATGCTCACCACCATGGTCACAGTCACAGCCACGACCACTCCGGACCGAGCCTGCACGCCGCCTGGCTGGCTATTGGCACCGTCGTGGTGAAGGAATGGCTGTACCAAGCCAGTAAGTGGACACCCAAGTGATTTCGCTTCGCGTAAGCATAGGCAGCAGGCTAACAAAGAAATTTGCAGCAATGAAAGTCGCCGTCGAACGAAAGTCCTCTGTCCTCGCCTCCAATGCCGTCCACCACCGTGTTGACAGCTGGACCGGCATTGTTACACTGCTTGCCATTCTTGGCGCAAACTTCATCAAGGATGCCGCTTGGCTGGATCCTGTTGGTGGCCTCTTGATTTCCCTGCTTGTCATCAAGGCTGGCGCTGAGAACACCATGTCTGCTCTGTACGAACTGGCCGACCGCAGCATTGATGAGGAGGTCAAGGAGTCTGTCGAAAAATACACACTGAAGAGCCTGTCAGACATCACTGAGGGCCACGAGGTGGAGGTCAGGGACGTCTCTGGTGTCAAGTCCGGCCAGAACTACCTCGTGGATATCGAGCTGGCTGTGCCGGGAGCCTGGTCTGTCGAGCACGTCCGCGATGTCGAGGAGAAGGTCCGCACCCTGGTCGGCGCCAACGTCCGTGGTGTCCGCAGGATCAAGGTCCGCTACGTTCCCAAGGAAGCTGCAATTGCGCCCAAGTTCGATGAGTTCATCCCAGGCGAGGCGAACAGGGACAAGGCCGAGGAGGGCAGTGTGGCCAACGGCAACGGCCACGAGAAGCACCACTAGCGGCCACGTCCCTGACTACATTTGGGAGGATTGGTCTGCTGTTCACGATGAGATACCCTTGGTTCCCTTACATGTTTCCAGAAGCGCCATAGAAATGCCGCCTTCTGAGGTTTTTTTTGTCGTTTTGGTTGTTTTCTTTTCCATATTTCGCACTCAGGGAACGTATAGAGATTCCTATAGAGTCATCTCTAGCATGCGTGCTGCATCAGGGCGGCGTTTGGGTCGGTTATAGCAAAAGGCCAGCATTTGGCCCGTTGTCATCCGGAGAGCTTTCGTCTCTCCTCGCCAATTACAGATTTAGTTGTCTTAGCCTATCAACTTGCATGCGACCGTGACTAGATTTGCTGCTGCACACAACTTACAAGTACTAAGTAGTGTATGTACGCCACCTCGGCCACGACCGTAACCTTGCAACGCATCCTGATCCTGGCCTATCATCCTATTTCTGGTACACACTTTGGGCATGCGGGGGGCGTTGGCCCGATCTAGATGCGCATAGAACGCGGGTCAAGCTGTGCCCGACTCCCGAGCCCGGGGACAAGGCTGTCTTGGCTCATGCCAAGCTGCCACCATGTCATTGGCGCGCATATTTGTCGCCTGGAGGCGCAAATTCTACGATTGGCCAACCAGCATTTAGCCTGAATTGCCACAAGGCTGAGACTGTGTGACCTGTCCCGAAGGTGCCCCTCCATGCCCACACCCCCCACGTCAAGGTGATGCGAAAGGCGGTACGGCGGTCGGTGGCCAACTTTCCACAATATCCTGCGCATCGTAGCTTTTTTTAGTTTTCTGACATTTTTCTTTCCTTTCCCTTCCTTTTTTTCGATATTCTTCCTTGTGATTGGGATATTTGTGAAAATAAGCTCCAAAGTTGATACCCCCAAAAGTAGCGTGCGATCGCCTCACATTCAACATGAGTTCCGGTCCCCTGTATCTCGGGTTCGATCTCTCGACCCAGCAGCTTAAAGGTCAGCCCACGGTGCCGGGACACCCACCGGTCGGTCCCATGGCCTGATGCGTGATGTTGACGTCTCGACAGCCATCGTCGTTCAGTCCGACCTCACGGTCGTCTCCGAAGCCAAGGTCGACTTCGACGCCGACTTCGGCAAGCAATATGGCCTGCACAAGGGCGTCCTGACCAAAGAGGACGAGGGCGAGGTTTACGCCCCCGTCGCCATGTTCCTCGAGGCCATTGACCTCGTCCTGGCACGCCTCAAGGAGAAGACGCCGCTCGGCCGCATCAAGGGCATCAGCGGCTCGTGCCAGCAGCACGGCAGCACGTACTGGAGCAAGGACGCCGAGAAGCTCCTTGGCGGACTCCAGGCCGACAAGTCGCTCGTTGAGCAGCTCAAGGAGGCCTTCTCTCACCCTTTCGCGCCCAACTGGCAGGACCACAGCACGCAGTCGCAATGTGACCAGTTCGACGCGCAGTTCGAGACCGCCCAGAGACTCGCCCAGGTCACCGGCAGCGCCGCTCACCACGTATAACCCTGCCGCCTATTCCCTTCATTGATCGTCGACTAACTTCAGCCCAGCGCTTCACCGGTACGCAAATCATGCGCCTCCGCCAGAAGCTCCCTGACATGTACGCCGCCACGTCGCGCATCTCCCTCGTCTCGTCGTTCCTCGCCTCCGTGCTCCTCGGCTCCGTCGCCCCCATCGACATCAGCGACGTCTGCGGCATGAACCTCTGGGACATCCCCGCCAACACGTGGAGCGAGCCGCTCCTCGAGCTCACGGCGGGCAGCAAGCCCGGCGTCGCGGAGCTGCGCTCCAAGCTCGGCGAGCCGCGCCAGGACGGCGGCGGCTCCATGGGCGCCATCTCGGACTACTTCGTGTCGCGCTACGGCTTCAGCAAGGACTGCCAGATCGCGCCCTTCACCGGCGACAACCCGGCCACCATCCTCGCGCTGCCGCTCCGGCCCATGGACGCCATCGTCTCCCTCGGCACGTCGTCGACCTTCCTGATGGTCACCCCCGTCTACAAGCCCGACGCCGCCTACCACTTCTTCAACCACCCCTGCACGCGGGGACAGTACATGTTCATGTTGTGCTACAAGAACGGCGGCCTGGCGCGCGAGCGCGTCCGCGACGCCCTCCCGAAGCCCGAGGGCGGCGACCCCTGGGCCACCTTCAACAAGCACGTCCTCGACACCCCGCCGCTCGACGTGCGCTCCGAGTCCGACAAGGCGAAGCTGGGGCTGTACTTCGACCTCCCCGAGATCGTGCCCAACATCAAGGCGGGCACGTGGCGGTACACCGCGGGGCAGGACGGGACGGGCCTGGCGGAGGCTGGCGAGGCGTGGGCCAAGGAGACGGATCCCCGGATCATCGTCGAGAGCCAGGCGCTGTCGATGAGGCTTCGCAGCCAGAACCTCGTGCACTCGCCCAAGGACGGCCTGCCCGCGCAGCCGCGCAGGGTGTACCTTGTGGGCGGCGGCTCGCTGAACCCGGCGATCGCGCGGGTCATGGGCGACGTGCTGGGCGGCGTGGACGGCGTGTACAAGCTCGACGTGGGCGGCAACGCGTGCGCGCTCGGCGGGGCGTACAAGGCCGTCTGGGCGCTCGAGAGGGGCGAGGGCGAGACGTTTGACGAGCTGATCGGCAAGCGGTGGAAGGAGGAGGGCGCGATCCAGAAGGTCGACGACGGCTTCAAGGATGGCGTTTTCCAGCAGTACCAGCCCATCGTGGGCGCCTTCGAGGAGATGGAGCAGAAGATCCTGAAGGTCGCCCACAACTAGGAAGAGAAGGGAACGAAAAGGGAACGAACTGTCCGAAGAATATAGATTTAGATAATGCTGATGAATGAAAGCGATTTGGTCATCTTCACCTGCTGTTTCAATCCCATCGTGAGACCGAGAGAGGAGCATTGGACGAAGATGTCGGAATTATCTGGACAAGTCAGATGGAAGTCAGTTGCAAAAGTCACCATCACGAAGTCGAGTCAGGCCAAGTGCTAGTAACGCGTTTCTCGTATTTGAGAGCAGACAAAGTCCTAAGAAGCCATTTCCACCCGGATTTCCTCAACCAAACTACCAAAGAAGGAGTGTTCTGTCGTGGTTCCAAATGTGTCATCTGACCCAAGTCTCCTCGTCGCCGTGTTACCCAGAGCAAAAGTTTTGTGTGCTATCTAGCCCGCCCATACCCTATGAGGGGGAGGAAAAAAAGTCGATCCGTTGAAAAAAAGGGTCCAAGATTCCCACAAGAATGGGGAAAATGGAAAAGAAAGGAAAAAAAAAGAAAACCGTTGTCGAACACCCGTGTTGTGAAAAGTTCATTGATCCCAAGTCCATATAGGGCCATCAATCCTCATTGATCCATCTCTGCGTGAATCATCTCTCGTGTGTCGGAGTCGTCATCCGATCGTTGCAAAAGTAAAGACAAAAGAAAGAAAAGGAAAAGAAAGCAAAAGGCGTCGACCATCGAGAGCAGGCGGTGTGTGCATTGGGATGATCCGAATGATCTGATGTATTCCCTGTGCGTATGCGTGCGCGCTGAAAGGATGTCGAGTCAGAAAAGAAGGTTAAGAGTGAGCCCATTAGAAGAGGACCAGCAGACCCAGGATGAACAGGACCAGACAGGTCTGGCAGCTCATGCTGTTGCGGTCGACGGCGCCGAACACGAGGGGCTCAGCGTGCTTCTCGCCGGAAGAGGCCGGGACAGGCATGGTACTGGTTGCGACAGGCGGCTGGTGGGTAGTGCTAACCGGGCGGTGGGTGGTGCCAGTAGCTCCCATGTAGGTTGTCATGTTGTGGCTGGGGTACAGAGGCTGCTCGGTGGTCTGGGGGTGGACCATGGGGGTGCCGGTAACGTAGATCGTCGTGTTGACCGTGGCGAACTCCTGGATGCTGGTCACGTTGTTGACGTGAGACTCGCCAGTGATGGTGGACGTGGCGGTCTTGGTGACCAGGTTGGTTTGGGTGAGCGTCGCGGTGGTGTTCTTGGGGACACTGACGACAGAAGTCTGGGCCTGACCATCAACCGTGACAGTGACGGTGCTGATGTCCACCTCAGTAATGACCTCAACTTCGGCGGAAGTAGTGGTGGTTGAAGTGGAGGTGGAGGTCTTGGGGAACACGGTCACAGTAGCCATGCCTCCAACAGTCACCGTCTTGGTGGCGCGGTCAGTAAGGAGAACCGTCGTGAAGATAGACTTGGTCGTCTTGTGGACACTGCTGCTGGCTGAGATGGAAGTCTCAGAGGACGACGCAACAAGAGTCTCAGTGACGAGGTCAGTCACCGTCTTGGTGATGATGACGTCCCTTCCAGAAGAGCTCTCGGTCGGAGCAGGAGAAGTCCAGACGGGGGTGCCAGGCTGGCCGAGCACGTCAGAAGTGGCAGTGCTGAGGGTGACAGTGGTTCCGTCAACAACAGTCTCAAAGACAGTCCTGGTAGCGACCTTGGTGACGACGAATGTCTCCTTCTTGAAAGAGCTGATGGAGCTGACAGTGGGGACCTTGCTGGTAGGCTTCGAGGTGTCGACGGTGACAGTGTAGGTGACCACAACAGTGCCAGTAGTCTGGGAAGGGGAAACCAAAGGAGTGGAAGTCTTGGAAACCACACCAGAAGACGAAGGAATGTCAGAGCTGGGCTCGGGTGTCTTGGTGACGGTGATGTAGACGGTGTGGTCCTGGGGTGAGCACTGGGCCGCCTCGGTCTTGGAGAGAGACTCGTGGGAGACAGTGGTGGTCGACAGGACAACGGTGGTGGGGGTGTAAGTGACAGTAACGACAGCATCCTCAACGGTGCGAGTCACCTTTCTGGTAGCAGTCGAGGTCTTGGTGACCAGGATGGAGCTGGCAACAGAAGACGACTGGACCTGAGTGGCAGTCTCGCTGATCGACTCAGTGACGGTCGAAGAGACAGTCTGGGTCGCAGTCTTGGTCAGAGAGGTGGTCAAGACCTCAGTGATGATGTTGGCCGACCTGAATTGGTGTCAGAGACAGAACATAATTGAAGAGGGCTAAGAGAGAGCAAGGGAAGGGAAGGATAACTTACTGCGAGGTGGTGGAAGCGCCAGACTGGGTCACGGGGACGGCCAAGGCAGAAGACACAGTGGTACCAGACTCTTGGATCGTGCGAGTCTGGGTCAGAGTCTTCTTCAAGGTTGTAGTGGCCTCGGCAGAAGTCTCGCTGATGAAGACCTCAGTCTCCTCAGGGCACTGGGTGGCGATAGCAGTCGAGATAGCGGTCAGGGTGTTGTTGACACCGTGGAAGTGGGTGCCGTTGTAGGAACCGTTGTGAAGCTGCATGACGGGGAAGCGGGGAACCACATTGGCGACCTGAGCGTTCTGGGCAGCATCCTCAGCCTCGGCCTGGTTGTTCTCGTTCTCAATGATGCTCTTGATGGCTGCAAAATAAGTCAGAAAATTGTTCTAGGGGAAGAAAAAAGGGAAGTGGCCTTGAGGGTGAGAATGACTTACCAACAAAGCTGCAAGTGAAGATAGCAGAACCAATGCACAAGGCCATAAGAAAAACATAGGCGAGAACGCAGGTGTTGGACTTGCGGTAGCAGCTCCAGTCCTTTCTGTCATGTCGGATGGTGCCATCGTCAGTGACAGTCAGGTCATTATGCTCCTTGCAGTAACCCATGGTGCGAGCACGAGCTGTTGGAAACAAACCAGTTAGCTCTTGAAGAGTGGCGCGAAGGGGGGCGAAGGAGGGTCATTCAGAGATAACTTACAAGGCATCATCTTGAGAATGAAGTGCGGTGCGCGTGCTTGCTAAAGATTGACTTGACTGATTTGTTAGCTGGTGCTCTGGATGAAGTTGTAGAATAACTAAAAGACAGATATTTTGCAAAGTGAGAAGCTCTGTAAAGTAGAGAAAAAACAATGGGGAAAAAGAAATGAATTTATAGCAGAAAATACTCACAGAATTGTTGGAAAAGACTGTAGATGTCTGTGAAAAGACTGTGGATGAGCGAGTGTGTGGAAGAGAGGATGAGATGGTAAGAACGAAGTTGTGGTGAGAAGAAAGAGTGTGTGGGTGAGAGAGGAAAGGAAGAGAGACGCGAAGGGGGGAGACAAGTCCTGTAAACAAAGACAAGAAAAAAACAAAGTTGTGCGCTCTTGTTGACCTCAGAGGGAAGGCGCGAAGGGGTGGGATGTTTTTTTCGCTCCCAATTAGGGCTTGTCTGCCACAAGGGAAAAGAAGAAGGAATGACAGATGGGAAATGATGGCCTTGGCTGGGAATTGCTGATGGGAAGTTTGAGAGGTGAAAATGAGGTAGCTTGTCCCCAAGAGTGTTGACTCCAAGAAAAAGGGGCATGGGAGGGATCGCAAGATGAGGGGATTTTGGAGTGATCTGAATTGAGCTGGAGAGCATTCTCTCAAGATCGAGTACCGCAGACCGGTTTGGAAGAATCGTGAGGATGAGGATGAAAATTCAGGTGAACTTACCGAAGAGACTGAGTTGGTGAATGAGCTTGGGGAACGAACGAACGAAAGATGGCGCAAGACGTGCTGGTGATGGTCAGCAAGATGGTTGAACGAGAAGAAGCGAGAGATGAGAAGAGACGATATTCGCAATCTTCTGGAGGAATAGAGCCTCGTACCTTGGTTTGCCTTGAAGGTGAACGAAAGTTGTCTGACGATTGCGCGAAGTATTGTTGTTGTGGGTGTGAAAGGAGAGGTTTTGTTTTGGGGGTGGGAGTGGGAGGAAATAGAAGTGAGCGGATGGTGGGTTGCCAAGCAACAAGATGGAAGTGTGCTGGCTAAGAGGCCAGAAGAATAGAAGGAAGTTACGGAAGAAAAAAATAATTGAGTATAATGCGGAATACTCTGTCGGTTCTTCGATCCAGCACCGGGTGGGTGGCCTTGACCGCGTTGCTATGTGGCTGAATATCTCAGCAGGGGGCACCACTCGTCAACCCCAGAGGCAGGTAGCAAGCTTCCAAAGCTGTAACTACGAGTTATTAAATGTTTTATTATTCTGACAAGTCTTTATGCCTGTGGACGGGTTGTTTAGGGCGTAGATGTTTGACTGACACTCGGGAACGAGCTGGTCACGCCACCCAAGAAGTTAGACAATATCGAGAGCAATTTGGTAAAGCTAATGATTATCGAGATGCTTGATCCGATAGTCAATTGTTCTTGGGAGTTAAGTTACCGTATCGTCCGACCAGGTTTCCCAGTGTGGCCATGGCAACCCTTCTGTTTGCGAGAACGGTTCAAGAAATACAAGAGAAAATAAATAACAAGAACGCCGTTCGGCATTAAATGTGATACTCGCATTAAATCAAGCGTCTTTCTGGGTATGTTTCCCATTTGCTCATGTGCCCCTGGCAAGACGACATGATACTACTGCCGAGGGAGGAGGTAGGTACACCTCCCCAATGAGGGTAGAAACATTCTCTCGATACTGCCTTGCTCAGCTACGAAAACAAAAGAGCGATTTGATAAGCCCGTGGGAAAATAGATGCTGAGCTGGCACTTCCAAGGCATCTCCTGACACCGGCAGAACGATTGCTTGAGGAGGAAGACCATTACGACCATTACGACCATTACGACCATTACGACCATTACGACCATTACGACCATTACGACCATTACGACCATTAAGACCATTGATACTTAAAAATCCTTAGAATACTTTGAGCTCGCTCAGATTTGAGCATACATCAAAGCAATCGGCCATACAGAGAGATGTGCCATTGCAAATATATACGTACAGCCCGGTCGAATGAAGTTGACGACAAGCTCTAAGGGGCGGGGTGGAGACTGGTAGTCGAGCTTGCGGCGGTGAGCTCCGTACTCTAACACCTCCACGATGTATTGGAAAGGTACCGTGACTGCACCAGCCACCTGAATGGATCCACTTTTCAAGTCGCGCCCAGACCAGGTCGCGCCACAACAAGGAAAGGTGCAGCGGTCGTGCAGCTCCTCCCGCCTGGCGGCACCTTTCCGGCCAAGTCCCGCCCACCTCGCCTCTGAGGTACCACGATAAGGTACCTGGGTACCTTAGAGGTACTCAAGGCCTGGGGTACTCAAGCTGCCTCTCCTTCAAGGCGCCTACATAGGTCCCCCAGGTTCCCTCAGCTCAGGTAAGCACGCGAAACCCGACGAACTGCAGGCGCAGGCGCGTAACACGACTTGACCATCCATTTCCCGTCCATTTTCGTCGCAACATCCAAGTCGAGCTTCGACCCCGTCTCGCCGCCACCACGCAATTGGTCTCGATTTTGGCGCGCGCCCTTTCTGTCGCTGAAAGCTTCATCCATACGAGCGACGCGTGATATTTATTTCTGTTAATGACAGCTTATTCGCCTGCGCGCGCCCTGCATCCTACTCCTGACACGTTCGCGAAAACCAGCAACACCATCTCGATATTGTCTTCCCCGCTCCGACCACACGTCACCCGCCGAGCGCCAACCCGACACCGAGCACCATGGCGCCTCGTCGCAGTCGCGCTGAGCCTGAGGAGGAGGTTGAGGAGGAACAGGGCGAGGAGCTCGTCAGCCTCCAGTTCGACGAGGAATTGACTTGGAAGCCCGGGAAGCCCATACCCACCACCGAGCTGCTCAACCGCTTGCAGGCTCTCTCCGAGGAGTTGAACGGTCTGGACCAGGACACCGTCGATGTCGAATCTCTCAATGATGTCGCCCATGCTCTGGGCCAGCGCAATCTGCTAGCACACAAGGACAAGGGCGTAAAGGCGTATACTGCGGTTTGTGTAGCAGACATTCTGCGCCTCTGTGCACCAGACGCGCCCTTCACAGCCGACCAGACCAAGGTCAGTTTCGTTCGCCGGCGCCTATACCTGCCCGTGACTGACAATTTACGCGTAGATGTTCTTCGGCCTTGTGGTCTCGCACATTTTCCCCTCTCTGAGCGACCAGGCCCACCCTTATCACAGCCAGCACAAGGCCGTGCTCACCGCGCTGACCGAAGTAAAGAGTATTCTCTTGATAAACGACGTTGATGGGTCCGATGAAATGCTCCTCCGTCTCTTCTCCGTGTTCTTCGATGCCGTATCCGGAGGAAGCTCTGGCGCAGAGGAGGGCGTCTCGAAAGAAGTAGGCAACACCATGACGGAAATGTTGATTGCCTTGGTCGACGAGGCTTCCGGCATGAACCCCAAAGTCATCGAAGTTATTATGGCCCAGTTTCTCAGAGCAGCACCGCCGGGTGGCTTCCAGAACCGCACAGAACGTGCCGAGCAGAATGGCGGCCAATCCACCCTACTACCGAAGGATGAGCCCGCTGCCTACATCATGGCCAAGGAGATTTGCAATGTTTGCACGGAAAAAATGGTCCACTACGTCAGCCAATATTTCAGCGATGTCATTCTTGATGCTTCGCGTTTTGCGGCAAAGGGGACCACGAACCGACACCACGACGATGAGGATGATGATGTACCCAGGGGCCCTACAGATGCAGAGCTGAGGGAGCTCAGAAAAGCTCATTACCTCGTCAGAGAACTCTGGCGCGCCTGCCCCTCTGTCCTGCAGAATGTGATCCCACAGGTCGAGGCGGAGCTGTCGGCCGACAACGTGGATCTCAGACAACTCGCCACTGAGACCCTTGGCGACATGATTTCAGGACTCGGAGCCGCTGGACCGCCTCCTCACCCGGTTCTCGACCCGGCAATGTATCCTCCCCTGCGACTGGCGGATGAGGCTCCTAGTCAAGTTTCGGACAGCGTTCTTACCACACCACTTTCGCCTCAGTCGTTTGCGCAAACACACGGAACTGCGTATCATCACTTCCTGGGTAGGAGAAACGACAAGACCGCCGCAATCCGTGCCGCATGGACAACTGCCGTTGGATACATTCTGGCTACTTCCGCCGGCGGGATCGGCCTCAGCCGGGAGGAGCAGTCCGAGCTGGTGAAGTTTCTCGGGGAGAAACTCAACGATGCCGACGAGAAGGTGCGTCTGGCTGCCGTCAAGACCATGGAACTTTTCAGTTTCCGCGATTTTGTGACCAAGCTTGGTGCCCCGGGCGGCGTGGACAAGGACGGTTCTATCCTCAGCAGCCTTGCTGACCGCGCTCGCGATAAGCGCATCGCCGTTCGCGTCGACGCGATGACATTGCTAGCGAAGTTGTGGGCGGTGGGATCCGGGGAACTGGCCGCCGGCCAAGAAACTGTCGTTGCGGCCCTGTCCGGGATTCCGTCGCGTATCTTCAATGCCTTCTATGCTAATGACCCAGAGCTCAATGTTCTCCTGGATCGCGTACTTTTTGAGTGTCTGATTCCGCTCAACTACCCTCCTATCAAAACGCCCAAGAATGCCAGGGCCTCGTCCAGCCAAAGCCAGCAAAATGCCGGTGTTGCAGAACAAGACCGAATTCGCGCGGAGAGACTGCTCCTTCTCACACAATCACTCGACTCCACAGCCAAGAAAGCCTTTTTCGCCATGCAGGGCCGACAACCTCAGTTTGCCAAGGTTCTCGAGGCTTTCGTCAAGCAATCGGAAGCCTACAATGGTGGTGTAATAGATGACAACCGTCCTGGAAAGACGGCGAATTTGGACAGGACGATTCAGTACATCACGCAGTTCTTCCCGGATGCCATCAAGGTCAAGTCGGACCTTCAGAAGTTTGCCAACCAAAACGACCGCCGCGCATACCAGCTCATCAAGTACTCGGTCAGCTCTGAGAGTGACTACAAGACGGTACGACAAGCCATCAAGGAGCTGGTCAAACGTATCAACGCCAGTCAGTCTACGAGTATCCTGGACACAATCCTTCCTCTTCTCTATCGATCGGCTTGCCTGCTGTTTAACCGCAGTCATCTGTCAACCATTCTTGATTACTCGAGAAATGACAAGGATGGCTACGGCTCCGTCTCCCACGAAATCCTCAACGAGATCTCCCAGCGCAACCCCGAGCTGTTCAAGACTCACGTGGGAGGTCTTTGCAAGGGCTTGATTGACCAGGCACCTAGCGAAACGAGCTCGAACGACCCGACCGTGGTCGACACGCTCAAGGCCTGCGCGTCATACTCAAAGAAATACCCGGAAGAAGTTCCGCAAGACCGCAAATTCTTGCAGGCTCTGGTAAGCTACGCCCTGTACGGGCGACCGGTCAAGTCAGCCAAGTACGCCATCAAGATCCTCCTGGCCAGGGGAGACGACAAGGGCCTTGTCAGCGCAACCGGACTCCTGCAGAAGATCATGGAAGATTGGAAATACGGCTCAGACCACTTTCTGAACAAGTTACAGGCTGTCGGTCAGCTCGAACTCCAGGCGCCTAAGATCACTCTGGATGCTGATGGTGACATCCTTAACATGACCGTTCAGCAGATCTTGTTGCAAGTTCGTCAAGATGCGACTGAAAAAGACCCTTCCTGGGTCGAGGATGCGGACATGGACGAGGAGCTCCAGGCGAAGTGCTTGTCTCTGCACATTCTCGTCAACCGTTTGCGTAGCATGCAGGACGTTTCTGAGGCCCAGGAGAAGGCACCTCCTGTCTTCAAACTGCTCAAGACACTCGTTGCGAAGAGGGGCGAGCTCTGCAAGACCAAGGACACGCCTGATCACCACAAGGCTCGGCTTCGCCTGCTAGCTGCCCAACTGCTGCTGAAGCTGTGCACCATCAAGCACTTTGATGACTTGTTGACGCCGGCTGACTTCAATCGCTTGGCTTTTACCTCGCAAGACACCGAGCTTGCAGTCCGGAAGGGTTTTATCGAGAAGCTCCAGAAGTATTTGGTGCAGGGCAAGCTCAAGATGCGGTTCTACACCATCCTCTTCCTCACAGCATTCGAGCCCAACAACGATTTGAAGCAACGCGTGGAGACGTGGATCCGCTCCAGAGTGCGCGCGCTTGCGTCGCACGAGCAGCGGCCTATGGAAGCCGTCATGGGGAGATTTATCTCCTTGCTGGCGCACCACCCCGACTTCAACAAGCTGGAGAATGCGGCCAACGCCAGCGAGGATGAGTTGGCGGCGTATGCTGGCGACCTGGCTGATCACGGTCGTTACATCTTGTATTACCTCTCGAATGTCGCGACTGAAGACAACCTGGGACTGATTCACAAGTACGCGGAACGGGTCAAGCAAACGCGAGATGGCATCAGCCCAGAGGACAGCGAGAATCTCTACATCATCAGCGATCTGGCTCAGGCCGTCATAAGAAAATGGCAGGAGCGCAAGAACTGGGTTTTCCAAGCTTTTCCAGGCAAGGTCGGCCTACCAATCGGCCTCTACACAGCGCTTCCTTCACATCAGGTTGCGCAGGAAATTGCCGAGAAGCAGTTCCTCCCGGCGGATGTTGACGAGAAATTGGACGGCATTTTCAAGTCGATTGATAGGAAGAAGGTGCGTCACATATTCTTCGGATCTGGGAAATTAGAACTAACTGTTACGCAGAAGCGAAAGTCTACGGATGAGAGGGGTGATCAGCCTGCCGCGAAGAAGGTCAGACAGGCAGCGAAGGTCAGGGAGCCGAGGCCTCCCAAAGAGCCGAAGGTCAAAACAAAGAAGCCCGCAGCACCCAAGAAGCCCGCAAAGGTCAAGGCGAAGCGGCCCGAGTCCGACATCCCGCTGGAGAACCGTAGGCGCAGCGGACGAGCCACCGCCATCTCCAAGTACACAGAGCGTGACTCGTCTGACGACGACAAGGAGATGTGGGATGGCGTTCAGGAGTGGGAGTACATCGAAGGGCAGGCGACGCCGGAACCAGAGGGCTCGGATACGTCAATCCTATCGGACGCCCCCCCTCAGAACGACGACGAAGACGAGGGACCCAAGAAACCAAGCGCAGACGCCAACGACAGCGGCGAGGATTCACCCTTGTCGGAAATTGGGGCCGAAGAAGCCGCCGATTCCGAGAAGGAGGAGCAAGACCACGCGGATGAGGACGAGGAGGAAGCGGACGCCACGCCGCCGCCCAAATCAAATGGACGAAAGGGCAAATCAGCAGCAGCATCATCCAAGGCGGCAGCAAAGACGAAGCTGCCGGCCCGGCCCGCGCCGAAAGAGAAGCCTGCCCCTAGAGCGGCGACTCGGTCATCCGGGCGGAGCACTAGAGGGAAGCCCGCCAAGGAGTCGATGGACATCGACGACGACGACGAGTAGTAGCATTCAAAAGTTTTTTTCAACGAAAGATTTTCCTGCAGGAGATTTGCGTGTGTTTGCGAACTGGCTTTGGGCTTTTGCAGGGCAAGCGCGCGCGCGTGCAAACCTCCACCCCTCACCCCCCCGATGGTTGGGTTGGTCCCGGTGTACATAACTCGGTGCGCCTGAGTTCTTGAAATTGATTTTCCTAGCTGCGTTGTACTATCTATTTGCCTCTGGGTTTTGAGCAGTCAATATACCCCTTAATGCTCATGCTGTTTGCAGGTGATCCTTGGCAGCTGCGTGTGCGATCGGTTGATAGGTTCAGGGTGAAGTTGCGTGTTTTGCTTATTTCTACTTTATCTACCCTCCCGACTTGTAGATTTGATCAATGAGCAAATTGCATCTCTTCCGGCTCCAACGTATCTGTGACGACCACAACTCTCTTTTGTGGGTTTGAAGTTCGCCTGAAATACTTGTGTTGTGGGAGACTTGGGTTCTTGTAGAGACGCGGGCTGTGTCCATCACGTGCTCACGATCCGTAAGCCTACCGGCTAGCCACCCCCTCGTCGACATGACTGCTTTGTTACTTGGCATGCTCAACAGCCTGGGATGGCTACGTTGTCTCACGTCTTGCCGTTGACGTGTTTTAGAATCGTCCCTCGACTTGCCACCCGTGTACCAGAAGCAGTCTTTCACCCTGATTACATTTTCTTTCATGGTAGGCACGTCGCCACTTTGTGGTTGATGTCGATTTTGATATCTTGACTCATTATATGTATCCGTGGCATTTCAGAACAGGGTAAACTCTTTTAGCTGTCACTTCAAATGCTTGCTGTATATTTAATTCAAATAGACACGTCACAGAATGCAGGAAATCAGGGGGGGAGAGCAGTACGTCCGTGTAAGTGAGAACATTCAGGGGTATGGCCAAAGTACCTGCCATCCGCCCGGAGAATTCATCATCCTCGAGGTATGAGCCGTAAGTCTTTCTCTAGAAGGACTTTTGCTCTGCGTGATTGGAAAATCCCACAAGGTCGCCCTGCTCAGGCTGCCTAACACTTAGGTATGTCACAGTGGCAGCCAGCAAAACCAGCGAGGGAGGCGCGACCTAGGCACCAGTCACCCAGACACTCACCCACCCGCGCCTTCCTTCCCATCTGGATTCCCGCACCTTCCTAACCAAGTTCGAAGACTGGCACTACTTAGCAAACGTTTAGGTAGATGCTTTCAACAGCTACCGGGACATCTTTGGGCGTATGGCCTGGTCGGTAGATCGCCAGCACAACATAATACTCTCTATCAGATTGCTCTGTTAAAATCTGGAGAGCTCGTGGCATTCTGCTCGTGTAATTTCCTTGCGGCCATTTGCTTGTTTCCTTTTGTTGTTGGCACGAGAAGCTGAGTGTGCACTGTCCTTTGCTCGAAATGAAGCTATTCCTGCCTGCGAGAAGCGGGCGGGTGGACGTGGCGATGGGAGCGGACTTCCGCTCCAATAAACAGAGAGAAGCACCCGCGCCGAGTGCTGAGCGGAGCCTACAGAGCATCGACACGGCGGCATGCTCCGCTAGTATGTGCGTAGGAAAGTCATTTCTGTTCCTCAGCATATGGAAAATCATCTTGATCCTTTGTGAGGTTACTATTGATCGCCGCGGTTCGAATTCAGCTGTGTCTGCCCCGTTAACGACCTGCTGGCCCCCTTCGAGTGACGATAAGTTCAGTTCGTTGGCCGGCCTTGGACATGGTAGTATTGTGATCAAGACTAGTTGGCTGCTCACGTTTTGCGTCTACTTGCTGCGTTTCATTGTGATGCCGATGTAAAGTACACGTACTGTGGTCGTTTAACGGTGGTGAGTTATCCCAATTGTCTATCTGAGAGCCTCCTTTTAGATTAAACCAAAGTCCCGTTTATCTCGCCCTTTTCTTTTGCGAGATTGAGGGATCCTCAGTGCGTCGCTATGTCCCAGCTCGATAGAAAAGTCGTCGAAACAGGACCCCTGATAGGTGAGGAGCCTCGAAGCTTGGCTGCCATCACCAATGATGAGCCAAGACGCAGCCCGGTCTGACCCTGCAGGCGCGGAGTTCAGCCATTGGACCCCAAGAGCGCGTTACAAGGGACGGGGGACCGTCGATGATGACCCGCAATGCAGGAAGCCGGGAACTTGCAGTCTATCACACATCATGATGTATCCCCAGAATCACGAGGGTTGGCATGCGGAGAGGGAGCCGCTATGGTTTGCTTGTTCCTCGCTGCCACCAAAAGACACTCCCCTGCAAAGACCTCAATGATCTGATGCGCAATTTCCCGAGGTTTTGGTCTCCAAACACGATGCCGGGTTCGAATCAAATGCGCCCGTTCTTCATGCGAGGTTAATCAAGTCGCCGGGGGTCGGTCGAACGAAGCATCCGCACTAGACCCCGGGAGGCGCTTATCGCGGTACCTGCCAAGGGAATCCCACCGCCAAGACCACCGCCACGTGAGCCTCCCGTCAACTTCGCGCAAGCTCTCCCACACCCCACCAACGACAAACGCGTCTCGTCGTCCAACGTCAATTCGCGAAAAAAAAAGTCGCAGTCCTCACGAAAACCTCCCCCCCCCCCCACCATTGCAACCACCACCACCCCGCGCCCTCACAATGCCCGCCCCCGACCGACCCGAATCGCAACCACCAGCGCAACAACCAAACGGCGAACCCCAAGAACCGAACCAAGCCGCCCCGGCCCCAGACAGCAATGCGCAGCCCGAGCCCGAGTCGCAACAACAACCCGCCGCCGCCGCTCAACAACAACCAGCACCGCCGGCATCCCCTCCCCTCCCGCAGAAGCACACCGCCGTAACGCCCGGCCCGCGCGCGACGCGCTTCACGCAGCTCTACGACCTCGCCCTCCAGCGCACGCTGCAGAAGGTCAACTACGACAACTTCGCGTCGTGCTTCCCGACCATCGCCGCCCACGCGCCGAGCAAGCTGCGCAACGTGCAGAAGCAGATGGCAGATTACCTCGAGGAGAGGTGTAACGTGCGTACTTTCTGATATCTCGCAGCTTGAATTTGAACCCGATAGGAAGCTAATGCGTCGTCCCGCGCCCACAGAAAGACTTCCAAGCAATCCTCGTCGACCGGGACGTCATCCGCAAACTGAACGAGTTAGAGAGCCTAGTCAGCGACGCCGAGAGGAGGAGACGAGAAAGCGGCGAGGACGCTGAAGAGCCAATCCCGTACGCTCTCTTCCCCATCCCTTCCATCTTCGTTGGCAGCTGCTAACGCTCCCCTCCAGACCGCACCTCCTACCCCCAGAGGAGGTGATGACAGCCCACCTCGCCCCGCGCCTCGCCTCGCAGCAGTCCCACCTCAACGCGCGGCTCCAGAACACGCAGGCCGCCAACGAAGTCCTCTTCGCATCCATCCAGTCCCAGCGCGCCGAGATCGACGCCCTGCTCGCGCAGCTCGAGGGCCACGTCGCCGACATCGACGGCGCGAACGCCCTCCTGGTCGACGTGGCGCCGGAACTGGCAATTGAGGCGCGCGACGCCGAGGCGCAAATGTCCGGCATGTAGAACTTGGGAGTGGTGCGAGGAAAAGACTCATCCGTGGGCGCGCTGGTGCGCGCATGTAAGCTCATTGTTTGTACTACTAGCGATACCGCTCGGTGCGAGGACGGCGCGATGACATATGTTTCGGTTGCTGCGTGTGGGAGATGAGGTCACGACATACCCTGGGTACGAGGCGTTACGGCAATTTTTCAACAAGAGTAATCACACATTTGAATATAGGCTCTGCTGGGTCACCACGGGAGGTGATCAACTCGTACAACACTCAATGTGTGCATTGGGACTCAAGATGCAGTATAATATGTACAATCACTGCACAAGCCCCATGCGAGAGCGAAGCCCTTGCCTCTCTAATCAGGAAACAGGAATGCTTGCTGTCGAAGACATTCGCAATGCTAACGCTCAATATGTCCATGCCACAGAACCAAGATGGTATATATAGAAAAAATCAACAGACAAAATGAAGCAGCGGTCTTGCCCGCCACCTGCAACGCCGCCCAATGATAACATGAACGGCTGTTAATGCTCTCGCCTGCCATGGATAAAGGAGATGGAGATGAGCCGGGAAAAAAGGGCAGGAAATAAATAGAACATCCCTAATGCATATGCCGCGCGCCGCCCCGCCAATTTTGATTTTGGTTGCCGTACCTAAACCCCGCCCACCGGTGGGTATGGTAAATGAAATTTCATTCGTTTGAATCTCGCGATTCATCATCGTTTCAATGCAAAAAAGGCCCTCGTTGTCGAGGGCACGGGTGTGTATATGTGCATAAGAGTCGGGAGTCGGGAATGGACCTCTCAGATCCTCCTGTTTTCGGTGTGGATGACCTGCCAAGGGCCGAAGAAGTCGATCTCGCCGTACGCTGGCGGCAGAACCCGGATCATACGGCCCGTCGCCCAGTCCACGAACCACTGCTTCCCCTTACTGATGATGTAGTTTGACTTGCGTGGACTCTTGAACAGGAGAACCGAGTAACACAGCTTAGCATACAACAAGTCGTGTGCAGAGGTCCATTGGTGCAAGGGTGCCCATTTGCCAGTGTCCGGGTCGATGGCCTCGTTCGGGTACGAAGTCGTCGACAAGCGGCTACTGATGAGCTCGTTTCGGGCGGGGGAGGGGCCAATGGTCGAATCCGTGTCCGGCGCAATGGGATCGCCGTTGCCAGAGACTAAGTCAAGAACAGGGTCGGTCGTCGACGCCGGGAAGGGATCGGGGCCGTCGTTGGAAGGGACCTGGCGCAGGCTGGGACTGAGAGGCCGTGGCGTAGGTACGGGATAGCTGCTCGTCGGGGCTGGTGTCTGCCCTCGGAACCAACGGATGCGTTGAATGCGCGGAATACTTTGGTCGCGCGGATATTCTCGTTCGTCGATCGGCGCGGCGACATCGATGGCGGCGAACAAGGCCTCCAACCACTTGACAAAGGTACTCAGCTCTATACAGGATAGAAGAAACTGATCTGCCTCTGCTCTGACTCGAATGACATATCGTCGTCTGGGTGGGAGTCAGTTTCTTGGCAGGTCTTGGCGCGAGATGAGGCTGAGAATGGGATGACCTACTTCTTGTAGTCGGCAGCGATACCAACATCGGCGTGCTGGAGGCTGTACGTCTTATCGAGGGAAGCCCTCCTGACCCAGGGTGGGTTGTCTGGCGAGATCGTCGGGCCGTCCCTCGTCCTCCCCCATCCCCAGTCCTTCTTCACGTTGTAGAAATTCAGGGCCGTGCCGCGTAATAGCACGAAGCTGGTGTGCCAGTTTCTGTCCTCGGCCCTCTTGGTGGTGTTCTCGATCTCCATCTTTTTCATCCACACGCCCTCCAACTCAATGTCACACGAATAACCCGGCAACTTCTCGTCCACGCCATGGTCGGCAACGGCGGTGCCGGCTGGTGGGCGTTTAGGTCTGGGCTCCCTCTCGTAGGGAGGTGGCTGTGATGGTCTTCGACGGGGTGAAGTCATGACTTCCTGATAGAAATAGTCCTCCTCCATCGATAGTCGCCGCCGGAGAGGCGGCGGCTGGGCAGCGGTATTAGATGGTCCATTTCCGCGGTTCTCACTGCGGGGATCCATGGGGCGGGTGAGGTTTTATACGACAGGAGTATAGAGCGAGCCGACAACAGGCGAGTCGTGTCAGGCCAGGACCACCATGCGGCGGGTGGCAGCGGAGGCAGAGGCCCGTTCCCGTGCGTCTGTCTCGGACGGGTTCCCTTGCGACGGGGGATTTCACGAAATGTGCTTGGCCCGGGGGTTATGCCGACCCGCAAATCTTCATGGTGAGGGCCTTTTGTCGGCGGCTCTTTTTTGGGGCAGCACGGGGCAGGGTAACGTAAAACAAATGCAAAGGGGCCCTGAGGGCTGAGGCGCGAGTCCGGTAGATGAGATGAGATCGGGGAGTGGGTAAAGGAAAACCAGGCACGGCGGGTACCCAAGGTAGCGGAATCGGTGGCGTGTGAACAGGAGGGAGTATCCGTACGTCAACTAGGTACAGACGGTGTTGTGGAGGAGGTGTGAGAAGTCTGAAGGGGGTGATGCGTGCGTGCGCGTGCCGAGAAGCGAGAGCAGCGGTGACGATGATGGGCAACGGGTCCAAGTGCGCCGCGTCCAACGACCGAGCGTCCAACCGTTCGTGCCTTGGCTTGAGGTGCGAGACACAGGCGTAGAGGAAGAGAGAGAGAAAGAGGATGTAAGGTCAAGGTTGCAATAGGCGTGCGGGAGGAGTGAAGCGAAACGGGAGGCGTCGAGTCATCGAGTGGTGCTACCTGCTAGGCGCGAAGAGCCGCTCAACAGGGTTGGACTGAATAGGAAGTCCGACAAAAGGAGCAGCAGAGGTCGAGGACTCGAGGCAGCAACACCAGGGCGAGGGCAACCCGGGTTTGAGGGAACCGATTCCCGCGCAGGGCCGACGACGCGTGAGAGGATGGAGACGATGCCCGGGCCCGTCCAGCGAGAGGGCAGCCAGTCTGCGTCGAACGACAAGGGCCGCAAGGGGGGACTTGGCTCTGGGGGCGGATCTCATGCGCATCGGACGTCGGGTCAGGCCAGGGACAGGGCTCGTCGAAGAGCTGCGAGTGGGAACGTGGCCGAGCTGCTGGCAGGAACAGCGTGATATGGAGAAAGTATAGAGTAACAGAAACCAGACGTGCGGGAAAGGCCTGTACGTTAATTGGTGTGTTGTGTTTCCTGGATTTGGAACTGGAGCTGGAGCCGGCCGAGTTGTGCTCTGGATGGTGATGATGATGCTGAGGATGGATGGCGAATGGACGGGACCCGATTGAAGGGCGCGAGAAGGGCGTGAGTCCAGTGAAGCGAAGCGAAGCAAAGCAGCGTCAGCAACTGTGCCGCAAGGGATGAATCGAGAAAGCAAACGTGCGCTCGGAACGAGTTTGCGAAGAGTGATTAGTCGTTCCTCAGTGTGTGGCCAGTGCCTGTCGGAATTTTCTTTTGTGAGCAGTTAGTATTGGGTGATTGATAGTCCAGCAACGAGAGAGAAGAGGAGAGGAGAGATGGAGGCTCGGATTCTGACCGGGCGGGAGGCGTAGGCGTATCGGTAGCTTAGCTAGCGATCCATCGAAGTGGATTGCTTGGCTTGAACAGGAGTTTCTTTGCGCTATGGCGGGTTCTCGGATTCGAGGGGCGGAAGACGGTACGCAATAGGATGCCGCTTTGCGGTCCTAGACCGACGTCGGTGCCGATGATCGTCAAGACGAACTCCCCAGCAGCCAATGGTTCTTGGCCTCTTTGCTGTCAGTGGCCCATCCACTCACTCGAGAAGAGATGGAAGTGAAAAAAACAAAAGGGCCTGCCACCTGCCAGGCCGGGCCGCGCAGTGTGAGTGTGGCCTGCCGTCTTTGCAAGAAACAGCGCCAGCGCCGAGTGGGTCCAGGCCTTTTGCAGAGCGGCCTAACCCGTCTTGGTAGGTGAAAGGTACAGCGACCGGGGTGGCGCGGGCTCCAGGTACTTTTTGCACTCGACCACCAGCTGGTGATGCTACTTTGCTTCCGGGCACCTTCCAAGTTCCAGTAGCCCGGCGGGGAACCTTTGCAGGCCCATTACAGGTGGATTGTTACCTCTGGCCTCCGTATTCGCAGAGGAGGAGGACAAGCTCCTCTGCGCCCGGCGGTGACATGAACTAAACTTCAACTGCGCTATATCAATTAGTGCTATGAGTGACTGTGCCAGTCTTGATGGAAGCAACAAGCAAGAAAAGTCACAGTGAGCGCCGCTGTATTTGATGCAACCTCCTCAAGTACCACTTGACTCCCAAGGTAGGTGTACCCAGGGCCACCTGCCTGCCTCACCTGCGGTGCCTCCCCGTGTACCTTCCTTCCCGCGTGTTCTAGATCTCACCTGGATATGTAACCGTAACCAGGAAGGCGCTGGTAGACACCTAACCTCGCTCGTCGTGCCCGAGAAGAAATGGAAGCCGCGGACTGGGCAGAGAGCAGCGGCACAATGTTCCTACACCACCACCTGCCTTCCTTGACGTGCTTGCCAGATATCGGCAAAGGTCAGCTGAATGGCTTCGCAGTCCTCTGATGGCACCAATTACGGCATTACGGCACAGGAAGGCGGGGGTCTAGCCCGGCGCGGGTCCATCGTGCCTGCCTGCCTTTTCTCTGCACTCACTGCCTGCCACTCGCGACCCGACTCGCAACTCCCAAATCGGACTTGGCCCGACAGCAAATCGCATCACTACTCCGTTGTTCCATGTCGCGTTCTTGCAACCTACTGGCGTCGGGTCGAGTTCAGCAGGTGGTATTGTACCATGTACCTATTGTCGAGAGGAAGCTGCACCCCAGGTCACATGGAGGGAAGCTGCAATTTCGCCCTCGGTCATCTCGCCAAACTCCAACACCTGGCAACTACCTAGCACAGACAGGTTAAGACGCTGACGTACGCGTCATTCAATTATTCAATTTACCAGCAACCCCAGATCCGACTCAAGATAGAACGCCAGGGATAACGACAACGCGAGTCACTGACACAAATGGATGCCCTCCGCGATCAGATGTGTTCTTCTCCGAGTCTTTGAGTGTGCCGGCACTCCAACAAGATCAAGGATGGTGCTCCTATTTCCAAGGACTGCACGTTGCTTCCAATAGGACCTTCGCTCATTTACCGTCCCTGGCGCTCCTGCCTCTACTGTCCACTGACATTCCGCTCTTTTGCCGCGCGACCAACCGCAGCAGCCCCGGAGATGTCCTGGCCCTGCCTGCGCTGCAAGTCACGCTGTTGGAGGGGGAGGTTACCGCCACTACGCCATGATGGAACAACGGGAACAAGGCCAAGCACACTACACATGGCGATCCCGTCCCCAAGTGGCTTGGGCGCAGTAATCGGCCGAGAGACGACGACTCTCTTTGCGGCGTGAACCTCGGCGCTGAAACGAAACGAACGAGCGGCGTGCGTCTAGAACCCGAAACGCCAGCACACCCGCCATCTTGGGTCTGTTGATGGCTGCTGGCCGGACACAAGCGTCATTAACACAAATCAAACATTGCTGGCCTGGGCTCGCGAAGAAAGCTCCAGACGAAACGGAACGACAATGATGGTAAACGCTTCGAGCAGCGGCTCGTCCGAACCACCTCACCTGCCACCTGCGCACCACCATCTCGCTTCTCGTCGACCGTCGTCTTGGACCGAGCGGTTGCTTGCTGGACGCCGATAATTGGCAAACTTCCCAAGGATCTTTTGTGAGCGGATCCCCTTTAGCACACTAATTAAGGTACGGCCCCTTGTCAACCAACTGTTATTAGTCGGTCAGACAGCCATCAATCAGCACACACTAGGGAGCCAAGCATCAGCCATACAGAACCGGGGCGTAACACCTCGCACTTTTGTTTCGGCTCCCCGTAAAGCCTCGTTTGCGTCCGTTGCCATCAGAATTTGCTGCTCAAAAACTTTGACGCCAGTCTCGGGGCTGCTCCTACGTAGTAAGAACCGAAACGGAGATGCCTGAACGCTTTCGATCGGAGTACCGTCCGCGACGCCTGAGCTGCCATACCGGTCCGTCAATTCCTTACCCCAACTAGGCCATCACGCCATGCCTGGCAGGGCAGGGACCCTCGTCCCTCGCAGTCCTTTCCACCCCCCCATACCCCGGAAAACTGTTACTCGGGTGCCCTTCGGAACGCTGGGTTACAAACCACCAGGCGTCAACAGCGAGCAATTCAGAGGCTACCTCTGCTGATCACTCAATCTGCTGAGGAATGGTCGCGGGAGGCTTGATTGGGTCTTGGGAGCAATGCGAAGCACATGCCGTGCCCATGGACTCTGGGCTTGATGGTTGTTCAGCATGCCAGGCTCGTGTCCCAGACACACACGCCCCAGGCCCGGTCGCCCGTTTGTGCTTCTAGCGGCTTCGCCCAATCTCTTGGAACTTTCTTGGAAAGCTTGAGTGGACGCCATTCCCGCACCACAGCTGACGCCTGCCATCCAGCTGGCCACCGCTGAAAACTCGCCCTGCCTCGTGCCCTCCACTGTCCAGGAAACCCCAGCGTCGCCGTAAGCTGCAGCGCCGGTGAAGTTGACGTCTCACCACTGTCAACCAACAGTCGGTCGAAATGGGTAATATTCCAGAAAGAACTGGTGCTGGTGATCGGCTAATTGATCACGGCAGATCCCGACTAAAAAGAACAACGCGAAGGAGAATCGCCGAAACTGCCTGTCCGCTAGCCATACCAGCCGCCGCCGATCACTGATTATCACCGGTAGTTCCCTATCGGCCACATTGATGAACAGCATCATAGTCCCAAACCTGCTAAATGATCGTCGGGCAGCGACACTTTGCTTGCGTTCTGTCCCCAATTTATCACGCTCCAACCTCCTCCTCCTCCTCCTCAAGCAGCCACACCCACGCCGGGTCAAATCCTTCTCCAGCCCACACACACCTTAATTTGTGCTTCAAGCATACTAGTACTACCACACCAAAGTATGCAACACGGCGATGACTGCATGCTGGAGGGCGTGCTAGAAACGCGCCGGAATATAATCCAACCCAACCGTTGCCGCCTCCTTCTCGCAGCCTCCAATGCCTCGAGGAAACTGGGGGGACCACGGCACAGACGGCATCTTCGTGGTCGATTGTCAATCAAGATCCCAGGTACCCCAACCGTAACCGCTCGACGCCCCGAGACGGAACCATCTCAATCAAGAAGGTAGCAAGAGGGAAAAGAACATCGCACACGGCACACCACAGGGCTTGCCGGAGCATCCCATCGGAGCATCCCATCGGAGCATCCACAGGCTACGGCAGAACCGGCGAGAGAGGGGAAGGAGAACGTGACGGATAATTACAGTACACAGCCTCACCGGCTGGGCAACGAGACCCATCCACTCAAGTGGACACCTCCCCTTCATTAACGCCAACAGAATGACTTTTCTGCCGTTCTTTTCTTCTCTGCTTCTTTTGCCAAGTAGTCTGACGTTGCGGAAGGGTTGGCAATGGGCGGGGTGGGGAGAACAAAAAGTTCCCCAGCCTTTCCCCGTCGGTGCAGCCAAGACCTCCAAACCCCCAAGAGCCAAGGCTGCACAAGTGACGGCAAGCTCCCAACCGCTGCGCCGTCGGCTGATTGCTTGCTTGCCAGCCTGGAGGGGTAGAGTAGAAATAAACGACGAGCTCCGCTCTTTGTCGTCTCAGCGCACGTTGCGCCGTTGGCAGCCCTCACTTGACCGAAACTTCTCAACGGCTTCCGTATTTCTCGCTCTCGTCACTATTAGCAAGCGTCATCCGTGCGGGCCGGCCGCCGTCTGTCTGTGTTTCCCCCCTCCTTGACCCTTGAATATCAAGAAAAAAAAATGTGAGCCGTTATTACGTACGACATATTTGCGCAGGAGGAAATATTATACGACCGGTGGAGTCGGCGCATACCTACGGCCTTACGGGTACAACCGCTCGATGAGAGGACCCGGCTGGGCAGCTAGGTAAGCTCCCCTGGCCGGGACCCTTGGCAATTACAGGCGAAAAGGGGAAAGAGAAGAGAAGGAAAAGAAGATGAACACGCGGGATGTGGAATAGAGTTTCCGAGGCCGAGCGAGTCTAGTGCAGGAAGCCGAGGGGGGGAAACAAAAGGTCTGGAGACGAACTTTTGAATTTTTCAGGTCAGGGGTTTGTTTTGTTTCTCGCAACATTGGCACTGCAGGCGTGGTTCGATCATATCGAAGTCAGAGAAACAAGGAAGAGGAAAAAGGAACACGGAAAGAATCACGCACATGTCGGCGGCTCGTACCGTCATAGGTTGGTTGCCAAACATTCACTTACTTGCCTGCCTGGTTGGTACTGTGTCGTTGAGCCTCCCGAGTACCAAGTATGAGCGTGCAGGAGAGAGTATGAGAGCATCGATTGAAGAAGGGACGGAGACAGTTGCTTGGTCTGCCTACGCTCACAACCAGCAGATACCATCGACGCGACTCAAATCCCATCCATCACCCCATCGTGACAGAGACATATCGTCACGGTGCTCAAAAAGGGGGTTCTCGGAACAACTCAGAACAACCTTCCGATGTGTTAGTGTCACAAGCAACACGAGAGTAATCTACAAAAGTTCCCCATCGAAACTCGGGAGTTGCCAAGGGCTTGAA
Source organism: Colletotrichum plurivorum (assembly GCA_014235945.1). Lineage (NCBI taxonomy): Eukaryota > Fungi > Ascomycota > Sordariomycetes > Glomerellales > Glomerellaceae > Colletotrichum > Colletotrichum plurivorum. Next base: position 64,704 of record WIGO01000099.1, read on the forward strand.
TCAGCGACACAGACGTTAGTAGTCGCGACGTGGACTTTTCACCCGCGGGTTCGTCCCCAAAAGTTCCCGGCACGTCGCAGCAACTATGGAGCCGCATCTCGACCCTTCGATGGACCGAGAGGCATACGGGGGCCGAGGCCATCACCACCCACCTAGGCCCGCTCCGCGCCGAGAGGCTCTCTTTCTCTCCTCGCGGTCATAATCACGATCGTCTCCCGACAGGCTCGCAAAAAAAGGAGGTATTACTAAGTGTCGTCTGTTTCTCATTAAAAGATTCCAGCGGGGCGGAATTCTTTTGGCTTTAAGCTGCTTTGTGTGATCGTGGTGTGGTACAAACATCATCATCCCCGTCCTTCCGATGTCCTGACCTTTCCCGCTTTCCAGTTATCCTTTCCCAGAATTCCTTTCCACCCACCGCCGCCCTCCGGCCGCCTCCGCCCCCTCCCATTTCCCGGGTCTCGCAAATAAGGCACAGCAAAAAGGGACGTCAAAAACTTTTGTTCGTTCATGCTTTCCCCTTTCCCCATTTCCCAATCTCCCGAAATACCCTCCCCCCCTTCGCCAAATGTACAGGTTTCCCTCTTCTCTCTTCAGGACCGCTGACTGTAAGTCGTGGTACGAGGAGAGAAACAGGGCTCAATGCGCGATGGCAGCCCGGATGGAACAAACGCCACTGGTTCCGCGCGGTATGCAAATGCTGGAAATGCATGGGCGTAAAAAACGAGACATAAGAAATCAAGTAGAACAAAAGTGTACAGGATACGGTGTGAAGACTCCACGTCCTTGCCCTGTGAACTCCTCGCAAAAGAAAAGTAGGATACGGCTTTTTCCTTCCCTTCCTCGTCGGTTTCGTTCTGATAGTCGTGAAAGCACTGCTGGTGATAGTAGGGATGTCGGTAGGTGTGATGATCGGCGTGTCCGGTTTAGCTCCTCGGATGATGTGAGAAGTGCGTGGTAATGGCAATGGGTTTGGAGTGGTTCGTTTTCAGCAGCGCCAGTTCACAGCCGTCGAGCCAGTCTGCGAGGGTGATCGAAGACCTTGACAAGGCGGCGAACTATGCGCCGAGGGCGCTAGTCGAGCATTCTTAGGCGGTGGCCTGAGAGGCTCCCCGACCACGGACGCTGCCACGGCCACGGCCCTGGCCACCAGAAAAGTTGCCGCGGGGGTTGCCCTGGCTTCCGGAGCGGTTACCCCCCTCGAAGCCACCACGTCCACGACCAGAGGCATTGCCGCGGCCACCAGCGGAGTAGTTGCTACCGCCGTAGGCGGTCGCCTTAGGGCGCCGAGGCTCGACAACGATATGCTCACCGTTGACGATGTGGGGGTTGGCACTGACGGCAGCCTGGTAGCCGGCAGCGTCGGCGAACTCAACAAAGGCGCAGTTCTAAGGATTTGTTAGCCATCAACCTTTACACAATATTCTCTTTATCTAGCACGAACCTTCTGGCGGTTGATATCGAAGTAGGTGAGCTCTCCGTGGGCAGCGAGGGCAGCCTTCAGGTCCTCCGACTTGACCTTCTCGGTCACGAACTTAACGTAGCCCAAAGTACCGTTATTGTCAGAGGGGGACTGGGAGATGCTCTGGGGGCGGTTCTGGCGGGGAACAACCGGTTTCCAGCCGTCCTTGGCAGGAGCCTCGGTCTCGGGCTCCTTAGCGCTGGCGGGAGCGGGAGCGGGAGCGGGAACGGGAGCGGCGGCGGGAGCGGGAGCAGCGGGCTGAGGGGTGGCGGCAACAGGGACGGGAGCCTTGGCCTTGGCGCCAGCTGGGGGAGTGGCGGTCTTGGGAATGGGCACGGCAACCTTGGAAGAAGGACCCTTCAGCAATCCGGCCCAAGAGCTGGGCTTCTGGGGCTGAGGGGCAGGAGCGGCGGGCGCCTTGGTGGGAGCGACAGGAGTGGGAGAGGGGTCAGCAGGCTTCTCAGGCTCCTTGATATCCTCCTCAGCGATCTCCTTGGCGGTGGCCTCGGGGTCAGCAGCGGGCTCCTCGACCGTGGCCTCGGGAGCCTTGACGGGTTCGGCAGCGGCGGGCTCAGCATCGCCGTTGGACGAGGCAGCATCCTGGGGGGCAGCGCTAACCTCCTCCAGTCTCTTGTCAACGACGGTGGGGTCGATGGCAGGAGCGGAAGCCTCCTCGGGCGTCTTCTCGACCTTGGCCTCGGCCTCGGGCTGGGCGGCCTCGACGGCCTCCTCGACAGCGGGCTGCTCCTTCTCGGGCTGGGCCTCGGGCTCAGCAGTGGCGTCGGCCGCGGCCTCGTCCTCGTCCTCGTCCTCGAGGATGTACCTCAGAACGTCGTTGACGACCCAGTAGCCAGTGTTTTGGGGAGCGAGAACGAAGCTCTGGACAAACTTCCGCGGCTCGGTTGCAGACTTGTGGGCGCTCTCGCCGATAACCTGAATGAAGATGTTGTCGAAGGAGGCCTGGGTGTCGACGTTTGTGATGCGGACCTTGGTATCTTGGAAATCGAGTGACTTGATCCTCTCTTGGATAGACTAGAAGAGTGGCGGTCAGCGTGTGCCCATGCAGTAGCAGTCAGATAGAGGTGACGTACTTGTCTGCCAACGGAAACAGGTGCAACCTCAGCCTCCATGCCGTTAACAAACTGGGAGCGCTTTCCGTAGAAGAGCTGTCGATGAGTCATTAGCAAGGTCAACCCGACGTGACTAGGATGAGAGCAGTGCCTACATGAAGCTTTTCCGGGTTCTTGGCAAGGGTGGTGTAGTAGCTCTCTACGAAATACCATCCGACCTCGTCCTTGGAGGGGGTGCCGACGGTTGCCGAAGCGCCATCGTTGGTGGCAGCAGGACCTGATGATGATTGTTCGACAGCGGCCTCTTGCTCGTCCGGGGATGTGTAGTTACCGTTTGTTGCCATGATTGCTATTTGTGTATGTGTGTGAGTTTGTGCTTGTGGCTATCCAGACCTTGGCGCAATCGGACCAGAGGTGACGGTCGGTCGAGAGGAGGGCGAGGTACTGGGAGGACGCGAAGGCGAAGCTCGAAGATTCTGCGGGGCTGTTCGCTTGCTTTGCGTGTGGGGGCGAAGTCGTCTACGAATCGATGCTCGACAATCAACACCTGTCACGCAGATGAGATGTTAGACGGGAGATAGGCGCGGGAAGGTAGAAGGAGGGGAGGGGAGATGGAGTTGAGTTGGTAGGTAGGTAGGAGCAAGATGGTGATGGGAGCAGGCAGGATGGAGGGAAGCGGATATGGCGTACCTCTAATGGGATGGTTGTTGAGGAAACAATCAGAACTGACTCGAAGAGATGCGATGACGGAACCGAGAAGATCCGGATAAACCGTTTCGACGATGATGCGAGGGGGTGGTGGGTTGGGGCGAGGATGGAGATGGAGACGCGCGAAGCGATGTACGGAGATGATGTAGCTGGCCGACGGTCGCGGATGGATGGATGGTGGGAAGTAGGTAGGTAGGTAGGTAGGAGAAGAGAAAATTGGATGCGCACAGTTCAGTAATACAGCCTGGGATAAAACCTAGCTTAGGGAGTGGGTTTTTCTTGTTTGTACGAAATCTGCTCTCTTCGTGGGAGGGGAGAGGCGGAGAGGGGCTCAGTGGTTTGCACAGAGAGAAGTGGAGGCCAGTTCCTTTTTTTTTTTCTCTACTTCGTTTGCAAAGTTCGTGAAGGGAGCCCGACAGGAACACACAGGGCTTTTTTTTTCTTAGGTAGGCTCCCCAAGGTATTACCTGCTAGGCTACTAGGTAGGTAGGTAGGTACCCAGCTAAGTATTGCCCATGGTAAGAGACCTAGAAAAAAAAAGAATCCACCACAGCTAGGTGATCTGGGTTGGTGGTCCATGCTGCAACAGGCCCCTGGAAGCTGATTACCTACTATGTATGTACCAAAATGGAGCCAGCGTACACGGAGCTAGGTACCTGGAGGAGCTTGTTGAGGAACCCCGGCGATGCACACAAGTCCCTAGCAGTGAGAAAGTACCGATGGAGTTGGTGAAGTACTTCCTCGCAGGATTATCTAAGCAATATGTAGCCAGAGCTCCCGGCTAGGCCTCCCAGCTCCCGTCCAGCAAAGGGAATCTCGACACAGCAGTTGGCAACTGCCATTGAGCAATGTTTTGCTTGCCTGCGCGCTCATGACTTTGCAATGCTCATATTTCCTTTCTTCTCTCTGCGTCAATGTCTTTTGTGGCACCTCAAGGGCGCTGGGACCCCAGCCGGGCCCTTCCAAACGAGGCACCCTATACCGTGGCGCTCAGTCACATCTGCTGAGCCGCTCGCCATTTTGCTGTTGCAGGGGACCGAGGCCGGGAGACGGGGCTAAGCAGCAGCTAGGTAGTTAGTCCGGCGCCAAAGCCGACTTCACTCTTTGTTTGTTCTGATTCTATCTTTGTGTGCGTAAATGTGTTGCATTCCGGCTTTTTAATCTATTCTGATGCAATCACAATAATAGTACAGCAGTGTTTCTTATTTTGGATATCTCCACAACGCATGTTTTCGACAGCCTCCTAATCGGTCCATCCAAAAACCTCGCTGATTGCCATGGTGTTGGACCTGACTCCGATCAGGGTCATGACCAGCGCGACCAGATCAACGATCAGGAGCAGCGCCGCAGCCATCATGAAGCGAGGGCAGAAAACTCTGTACAGCATCAAGTGTCTCCTCAGCCAGCCGGCCCACGCCATGGTTGCGAGAGACTCGACGGCGAAGTAGGCGATGAAGATACCCAACGCCCGGCTGACGCTCTCGAGAACGCCCTTCCTCTTCGGGCCAACCTTCCAGAGCACGATAAGCGGGACGGCAATGACAGCGACGATTTGCGCACCAAAGGTGTTGAGAGCGACGACGACGGGGGTCCAGGGGTAGCGGATCGAGAAGAGGGGGATGAAGGCGCTGTCCCACTGGATGCTGCTGAGAGTGCCCTGGTGGCCTGTTTTGAAGAAGCCAAAATTTCCGAGGACTCCCAGCATTACGGGGCCGATGGCCTCCGCCGTGAGGGAGTTGAGTTCGAGAATCTCCACGAGCGACATGATCTGCCAGAACAGAAGCGCGAGAGCGCCGCCGCCCATCGGCTTCGAAAGCAGAATGCAAGCGCCGACGATGTTCATGGGCAGGAGCATGTACCTGGCTCCGTGAGCGTTGCCGTAGCCCAGGACTGTGATTTGCGTGTTGCCGTTCTTGGCCGGCGTCGTCAAGATGGAGACCAGAGGCGGCGCCCAGACAAACGCGGTGGTTCCGGCAACGAACACCAAGGCAAGAATGCCTTGGGCCAGGTACACGCCGAAACTCTTGAGGAGCTGAGGCGGCAGGCTGGGGAACCAGTCACCGTTGTCGGCAGCGTCAATGACCCAGTAGCTTGCGGCCATGCCAAGTCCGATGCGGTAGACGTAGTCGATCCAGGCCGGCGCGAGACCCTCCCAAGACCGAGAGGGCTTGAGGAACGACTTGATGATGGACGGCAGTATGAGAGCGACGGCAAAAGGAATGGCCAACTGCCAAGTGGCCGAGGTGGACGAGGTTGCCGAGGCGTAGTAGGTGGAGAAGCAGTACGGCATCTGCTCCTCGCGGCAGAGCTTAGAGTAAGACGCAACTCTGCCCAGAACGACAAAAAGAACCGAGTGGTAGATTGCGAGGGTGCGTTCCCTCATCGTGGGCACCGAGAACGCGGCGAAAACGTTTACAACGCCAAACGTTGTAATGAAGAACAGGAGGATCGAGTCCTCCCAGATAGTGTACGAGTTGGATGCAAAGCCAATAGACTGGCTGAGGGTGAAGATGACGGCGAGCCACCCCCAGATGTTGTTCGGCAGAAGGTTAAGTAGCGTCTTTCCGAAACCAGACAACGAGATCACAACACCGATGGAACTGCTGACAGCAGCGCCGGCAATGGCGTAAATAAGGTCATCAGGCGTGGTGAAAATGGAGTAGACAGTGCCGGCAGCCGCACCGGGAACGGCGCCGAGGATGGCGGCGAGGAGAAGCTTCTTGTGAATGGTCTTGTACGAGGGGGTAGAGTCGGGTTTGACCCCCTGCAGCTCCAATTTCTTCTCGGCCAGGTCAAGCTCAAGATTGTCCAGCACCGCAAAGTCTTCATCCTCGTCGCGAGACGCGTAGACGAGCAGCATGACGACGCCGGCAGCCATGACAGCAATTCCAGTGACCATCTTCGGGACGTCGAATCGAGCCCAGAGATCCTTGCAGACGCGCAGGGTCTCCTCCTGGAACATGTTGAAGAAGCCATAGGCCTCCTGGTATGACTTCCACTGCCATGAGCGGTCGGCCTTCCTCCACAGATGCGACACGTGACCTGCGGTGGCGCTCTTGGTCTGGTCGATGCCGCGGGCCGCAAAGTACGAGTCTTGGTATCTCTGGATACCTGCGGCGGTCATCCTCGACACGGCCGCAAGGTTGTCCCAAGCATTGCCCTTCTTGCCGGCGAACGCCTCCTCGATGGGCCCTCCCAGGTTGTTGTAAGGAATGGGGATACCGAGAAGCAGCGCCAGAGTCGGCACGAGATCGATCTGGTTGACGGGTCTGATCTTAGCCATGCTAGGGGGCTTCTTGTACTCGGGCTTCGTGCGGCCAAAGAAAGGGCGCTTGGAGTACATCCAGAGCGCGGCCTCCACCTCGTCGTCGCTCTCCCCGCCGTGGTCGCCCTTGCTGTCCATGCCGTGATCTCCCATGACGACCAGGAGGGTGTCGTCGTCGATCTGCGCCGCAAGATCCCGGATGAAGGTGTCCATCTGCTGCAGCTTTGCCGTCATCGCGGTGTGGTCCGGCCCATACCGGTGGCCAGCATGATCTACGCCGAGCAAGTGGCCAATGAGCAGATCCCATTTGCCCTTCTCCTCCTTCTTGAGGAGAGGGAAGATGTGGCCAATGACTCCATTGTCGACCGTGTGCAGATCCCAGACGTTGAAGCTGTCGTAGGCCCGGCTCACGTTGGGCTCGAAGTAGTCCGGGAACAAGGACAGCCAGGTATCGTCTCCCAGGTGTACGATGCGCTTCCCGGCACCCTTCAGCTGCATGAGCAGGTTGTCTTCGTCGATGGTGCTGCCGCCGAAGCTGCTGCCGATGTCAACGAACGTCGGAAGCGTGCCCGTCGTCAGGCCCTTCAGACGTTGGAGAGTAGCCGTCGGCGGGTCCGCGATGAAGGGTCGCAGGAAGGCATGCTCGGGAGACTGCTGGGCCGTCTCGTGCAGGAACGGGAACGCGTTGTGAAACGGCGCGTTGTCCTCGACTGGGACCGTAAAGTCGTACCGCAAAGCATCGATGAGGACGACGACGGCCTTGTCGAACGACTTGGGATGCCAGCAGCCGCCGTCGACGGTCCCCTGGCCCTTCCAGCTCGAGGTCAGCTCCAGGGGTGGCGCCGTGCAGTTGGACTTCTCGTCGAGCACCATCCGCGTCAGGAGAAACCCGCTCGTGAAGAAGGCGATGCCGACGGCATGCAGGGCCAGGATCCAGGTCCAGAACCCGACAGTCCACCACCACCGGCGCTCGTACGCGTCCTTGCGCCGGGCCTCGAAGACCTCGCGCTGCTTCTCGAGCAGGGCCACCCTTTCCTTCTCAGCCTGTATCTTCTCCTTCTCGGCCTGTATCTCTTCGGGCGTTCGGCTGGCTTCTTGGAGCTCCTTCTGCCGTTTCGCCCGTGCGAACTGCTCGGCAATGGCCTTGTATTCGGCGGGCGGCGGCGTGGCCTTCGATCGGGGGTTCTTCTGTAGCTGCGGCATCGTGGGGGATGGATAGACGCCCGGAAAGGCTCGGCTTATAATAGTATTTAGAGAAAACACAAGAGGAAAAGGAAAAAGAGGAGAGATCAAAGTTGGCACTTGACGGCCATTGGACTGCAGGGAAGCCTGGGAAAGCCCCTGTTGAAGATCGAGAGTTGTGTAATGCTGCTGATCGACGCGCAGCTTGAAGAAGGATGTCGTATGAAAACGGGCGAAAGAGCTCAAATTTGGAGGTGCATCTCCCGTGCACTGTCTTAGTGGCTTGGGCCTAGCTTTGGTGGGGCAAACGGGGGGCCTCGGGCAAGGCACGGGACGTCAGGGGTCAAGGCAGAAGAGCCCCCGAACGTTAGCGTTACGTTCCACTAGCGCCGTATTGCGCTCTGATTAACGGTCATCACCGTGGGAAGAGACGGAGCTGCATGCGCCGGCGTTGACAAGCGTTGTTGGTTTTATTTCCTTTTTCATTTCTCTGCATACATAACAGCTAGACTAGAAAGCTATTCCATTTTCGTTCATAAGATCAGAGACGAGTTTGATATAACTTTGACAAAACCATAGACAATACATAGACTGCCGCTTGTAGGGACTTTACCGGGCGGCCCTAAATTACACGTTTATACCAGCGGATATCATGATCCGTCCTGCTAGGAGCTCCCAACTCACGCAACGCTCACCTGGTGAAAGTCGCGCGTTTTGATGTTGTGCATGAACAAATTATCCACCTCCGCCGCGGTCCGCCCCTTGACCTCCGGCAGGTCGAAGATGGACCAGACGAAGAACATGGCGTTGAGGCCGGCGAACAGAGGGGTCGACCTAGGCCCGAAGCCCCATCCGTTCGGCCGGTCTTCCAGCATCTTCGGGACCAGCCACATGTTGAGCTGCCCGCTGACGAGGTACGAGATGCGGCCGAGCACGCCCGTTTTGTTCCGGAGGCGCTCCGACGGGATGTTGGCGGTGAGCGCGTACACCAGCGGGCCGAGGGACAGGTTGTACACGCCCGTGAAGAAGACGAGGAGCGAGGCGATGACCCAGGGCACGGCCTTGAGCTCCGCGGGTGCGAAGCCCAGGCCGCCGATGAGGCTCATGATCACCACCGCGCCGAGGACGCCCCACAGCCACATGACCCTGTGCCTGTAGCGGTTCATGAGCCAGAACGACACGAGGATGCAGACGATGCCCAGGCCGTACTGGGCCAGCGTGAGGTTGAATGACAGGGGGACGTCCATACCCGCCTTTTGGTACATCTTGGCGGAGTGGAACATCAGGGCCGAACCGCAGAGCTGCTGCGCGATGCTCGTCATCACGACGATTCTCGTCCGGCGCCAGTTGGTGTTCTTGAAGCAGTCGCCATATGTAGGCTCGTCGGCTTGGTTGGCTCCGTCAGCCCCGTCGGCCGGCGCAACTGAATCGTCCGGCGTGGCAGAGGCTTGCTTCGCCTTTTCGTTCGCGGACTTGATCAGCTTCAAGTGGCTTTCGACAGGGAAGGCATCGTCTCTGTTGAGCTTCCTCAAGGCCACTCGGGCATCGGCGTCTCGCTTCTGTCGCACCAGCCACGCGGGGGATTCGGGGGCGAAGAAGAGGGAGATGAGAAGCAGAGGCGGCCAGATCCAGGTCAACATCACCGGGATGCGGTAAGCCCACGTGAGGTCCTCTACCGACCTCAGGCCCGTGATGACTCCGGTCGAGAGAAGCTGGCCAAAGATCCAGCACAACGAGATGTACCCTGCCATGATCGGGCGGATCTTTGTCGGGGAGATGTCGGAAACGTAGGCGCCGACGCAGGCCTGGAACGCACCCCACGGCAAGCCCAGCAGGAACTGTCCCAAGGCGACGGTAGCGAGGCCGACGTGGTGGTTCTGAGAGGCGAGCATCGCGTCGGTGGCGAAGAAGCTCACGAAGAGAAACACCACGGTGGAGGCGAGAGAGACCATCATTGTCTTGCGATATCCGTACTTGTCTGCGGCTTTTCCGGCGAAGTACATGGCGACAACCTGGCCGGCCTGGCCGGTCACTTGGATGATGGATTGCCATTGCGTGGGGATCTCTTTGGCGCCGCCGTTGTGGGACTCGCCGAAGAGGTTCCTGTACTGTGGGAACGAGAAGAAGTTTGCCGCCAGGGACAAATCATAACTTTGTCCGATGATGGTTACGGCGAAGACTATGGACCACATAATCGATGGAAGCCATGCTGAGGCTGTTTGCTTGAAAGATAGGCTCTTGTCGTAGTTGTTGGCATCTTGCACCTCCAGCTCCTTGATGGACACTTGCGACTCGGTCTTTAGAAGAGGCCCCTGAGACGGGACCTGCTCGACGGAGGCAGATCGGGTCAAGGCAGGGGACACAGATGCTGGAGAAGGCAGATCGGAGGGGAGGGTCTGAGAAGTGCTTGAAGAACCAGCAGGTAAATTTGAAGATGTTGGCCCGTGAAGGGCCTGGGTGTTTTTGTTGGCATCCATCTTGTTTGGTAGTCTATGGATGTCGTTGATGTGTGTATGTTGTACTCGAATCTGTTGCATGAAGGATGAGAGGGCAAGGAAAGATAACGGCTCCTTTTAAGTATAATCTTAGGGCATCGTGGGGCATGGATTGTGGCTGTCAGCCATGGAGGCTGAGGTCAACCAAGGTTGAGGGTCGACGAAATTTCTGAAGCCAGGTGACCGTCCCCCTTACGGAAAGACAGTCGACGCCCAGGAGGTCAACCATCTCCAGGATACACCCCTCTCCCTCACGCGGCATGCTCAGCCATCCGCAGTATTGGTCGTCATCGACTTGTTGGCTTTGAATTCGTGCCATGGGTAGAATCAAGAAACCCATCCCGAGGCGGGAGCTGAGAGTGATGATTTCTGTCAAGCCACAGAGACCACATAGCCAAGTACCGTCCCAGAATAACTTGCTGACAACCATAAGAGTTTGCCAGGCTGAGAGGCAGAAGCTGAATGCCACGGAGAAGCCCTCGAGAGCACCATTCAGACGTAACCTCGACTTGCCCCTGAATCCACTCGCCGCCGGAGAAACCGTTTTTCAGGGTGCCAAATCTTTCTTACCAGCTGCGGCCTAGACTACGTAGCTTTTTGAGGTGGCTGTCAATTTGGGACAGGAAAAAACCGATCATCACGAGGCTTCAGCCACCATGCCAGAATGAACTTTAACCCATACCGCAGTTCGATCTGGCTGGCGAAATGGATTTCCTCGTGTGCCGAGCGAGAGCTGTCAGGCGTTATGCAAGGCATTTCTGCCTGGCTGGCGAAGTCGGCGACAATCGTCCGATTTCGGGGTGTTTCCGTCAGCGACTTCGTAAAGTTGTTGACGCTCCTACTGTTCATCGTGTTAGAAGCGACTTGGCAATAGGGGCAGATAGGGGTGGCCAACGGTGGATGTGTGTTTTGCCCCTTGCGATTCTTGTGTATTGGGCATTCTAAGGTAAAGATAATCGTCGTACAGATGTGCCTTTTGTTCGCACTTTTTATCGTCTCGATTCTCCGCTCCGGTGTCTGTGGCCGTAGGAGTCACGATCTCTGTCCCTATCTCGGTCTCGCCGCGAGTATCGGTCCCTGTCCTCGCGGTCTCTCTCTCTGTCTCGATCCCTCTCGTCCCTGTAGCTTTCGCCTCTCCGCTCCTTGCGTTCGGCGCGCTTCTTCTCCTCGTCACGTCGGTACTCGTCCAGCCTCGGCCGGCTGCTCTTCTTCTTGCCCTGGTTCCACTGTCCCAGATCCTCCATACCCTCGAGCTTCTTTGCACCGAGCCCGAGTTGGTTCTGGCGTCTCTCCGTTGGCCTCTTCTTGTTGGGCCCGCGCATCTTGCCGTCCCATCCCATGCCGCGTAGGAGCGCCGCGCCAAACTCGCCGTCTGGGATCGCCTCGTAATCTGCAAGTGTCGAGTCCTCGCCCACGTGCTTCATGTCTTCAAGGTAGGCGTCTCCCTCTGTGCCCTGGATGACAATCTCCTCTTCGGGGCGCTTCTTCCCAAGCAGAGCGTCCATAGCATCGTCATCTGCCGTCCTTGGGGCCTTCTTCTCTTTATCCTCGTCGACTGCGGGCGTGTCATCCTTTTCATCCGCCGAGCGCTCCTCGCTGGTCTTGCGCTTCTTCACAGTCAAGCCCCATTGTATTTGCTTGTCCGCATCCGCCGGCTCAGTCTCGGACTTTTGCGCGCTGTTGTTTTGCTGCGCCTGCGCCTCGGCGGGCAGGAGGTTCCGGCCTCCCCTGCGCGAGCGCAGCTCGTCCTTCCAGTTGCGATTCCGCTGGCTCGCGATCACCAGGTCGCGGGGCTTCTCCTTCTTTTCCCGCTCGCCGCCGAATTCTGTAATCGCTTCGTGTCGGCTGGCGCGACCGTCGCGCTCGCCGTCCGAGTCCGAGTCGAAGCCGTTTTTCAGCGCATTCGGGCGCGAGCGCTTGCCTAGTGAGGATGGCGGTTCGGGGCGCGAGGGTTTCTTGTTGTTGGTCTTGGAGCTCGAGGATCCCCCAAAGCTGATAGCTATTCTGGGAGCCTTGGAGCTGTCTGCCATGGTAGGGAATTAATATTGGGCGTGCTCTGTATATTGTTTACGCCGAAAGATGAAGTTTGTGATGCTGAAGCCTAGTCACAAAAAGAGCACTGGTTTGGCGTTCTACGTCAACTTGCAGGGATGTTGGTTCGCACCTTACATAAGGTGGGGCACGTTTCTATACTGCACGCAGGCACAGTTCACTCACACAGCAACCCGAGCCTCAATGGAAATAAATCTTTCTAATCTCTAGGTCACAGCATTTAGCTCCATATCATAGAAAAGGACCCCTCCGTATAGTATCTTTTTCACTCAAGTAACAAAGAGAATTACTTATACTAGGTACCAAGTGAAAACAGAGAAAGTGAGGATAAGGTAGAGACGTTACACGTAACACCTCGACATCGAATGTCGAATGAAGGCAAGCTAGTCTCCTAGCACGCTGTATACTTTGCGACATAATGCTGCTTACCGAGTTACGATGCGCCCTCTGCCGTACGCATCCACTCTTCAGTAGGTACGAACCCTGGAAGTATTTACGCATACCACATCGCCAAAATCTCCGACATCACCATGGCAAACACACAGACAGAAAGACGTCGATACGCCAACCAGTTACGCCAGTGGCCACCAGCCAAAACAAACGACCAAGAAAGTGTAGGTGTGGCCGGAATTGCGTTTAAATCAGTGTTTTTGCCCCCACCGTTGGTGATGTGGTTGAGGGGAAAGAAAAAGGTAACAAGACACCTACGGGCACGCTGGGAGCAGCTCTATCTACAATAGTAACACGACAACACCGTTCTTTGCGCCTCCTTCTACCTTTTTACAGCAACGTGCGGTCACTGGATTATTGCAGATCTACAGCCGAATTCATTTAGAAGGCAAAGACCTGGTCCTCGAGCTTGCTGACAGGACGAGCCTTCTTGAAACCCAGGCTCTCGGTCGTCTTCTTGAGACCGCTGATCATGGGCGGGGGGCCGCAGAGCAGGATCTTGACGTCGTCGGCGGGCTTGGGGAGAAGCTTCTGCACAAGAGATTGTCAGCTCTGAAAGAGAGTCTCGCGGCTTCTCGCTGGGGGAATCTTACGGTGATCATGTCGGCGGTGACGTAGCCGACGCCGCCAGTCCAGCCCTCAGGGGGCCTGTCGAGGACGTAGTGCACGCGGAAACCGCTGTCCTCCTTGGCGAGGGCGTCGAGGTCCTCCTTGAGGAGGATGTCCTGGGGGGTGACGTTGGCGAAGATGAGGTCGATCTCGGTCTTGTCGCCGGCGGCGCGGCCACGGATAACGGCGCGGATGATCTGGAGCATGGGGGTGATACCGGTACCTCCAGCAATCATACCAAAGTGGCGGACCATGTTCGGGGTGTAGACGAAAGCGCCCTTGGGGCCCCTGACCTTGAGGGTCTGGCCGACCTTGAGAGAGGCCATGTGCTTGGAGATGTTGCCGGTGGGGTAGGACTTGATCAAGAGGTCGAAGTAGCCAGGCTGGTGGTCGCCGGAGATGGGAGTGTAGGAGCGCACGATCTCCTTGGTGGTGCCATCAGGCTGGGGGCAGTCGGCGCCGATGGAGATGTGCTGACCGATGGGGAGGCCGAGGACATGCTTCTCGGAGGGGAGGTTGAAGCGGTAACTTGGGGGAAGCTTGGTTAGCTACTATAATCGGACTCGAGGACGCTCGGTTGGGTTTCGCGCTTACATGGCGGTGTTGTGGGAGAGAATGGTCTTCTCCTTGAGCTCAAACTCCTGGAAGGCATCCGGCTTGAGGACCTTCTTGATCTCTGCGCGCGGGGTCGGGGTCAGCGGCCAATTCCGAGGAGCTCCGAGAGGGGGCCGAACTCACGCATGGTGTTGTACTTGTAGGCGGCCAGCACAAGCGCCAGGGCGATCGAGTAGGGCAGCCATTCTTGCTTGGTGACGAAGGTGCCGAAGACGATGAGGCCAGCGGGGATGTAGATGTTGTCAAAGTACTTGCGGGAGGTCAACGAGTCGGCCATCTTGAAGGCGGGCGTTCCGGAGGAACAGTTCTCCACTGAAAGCGGTTCGGGGCGGAAAACTGGTTCTGCTAGCTAGGCAGCTTCGGGTCGAATCTGGAGAAGAAGAAAAAAAAAAGCATTTGGTCAGTTTCACATGTCTCTTCGGGGTCTTGTATTGTTTGAGAGGGCCGCGCACTGACTGACTGATGGTTGGGCAGCCGTGTTTGGGGAGCTGCCGCAGTCAATTGAGTGAAAGGAAAGCGGAGGTTGCTGGGAAGTGCGAGCGAGCAACAAGATATCGTAAGATCGCGATGTGGGACTGGGACAATGGACCCCTCCGATTTTCTGTTGAGTGGCCGAAATTCTGCCAGCTCGCGGCGAGCGGTCAAGCCTTTTTTCCTCCTTCAGTGCTTGCTGGCCGGTGCGGAGGCCGGGCCCGCGCCTATCTGCCGTCGGATTATTTTGCCTTATTGGGTTCGAGGTCGCGTCCAGCCCCGGCCTCGGGGCACGTTTCTCAAGGTTAGTTAGTGGCTGTGCGTGGCTAGTGGAATGACTTCCAATGGCTTGACTGCAAAACTTCTGATATTGGGCAGCCTTGATGAAAGGTATCTGTAGCATGACAGCCACTCAGTGAACATCGACAATCAGGTTATAGGAGTCAATAATTTCCCCACTCCTGAGACAAGTAGAGGTCGGGCACTTGGCCGAGTGTCTAAGTGTTCGTGAGACTCACTTGTTAGAGCCAACAAATGCCTGCGCCTCTACATGCTGCCATTTATCCGCTATATGCCTGAACGCTTTGATTTTTTCGATTTTTTTTTTCGCAACTACAACTCCTGAATCTACTTTCTCGGGCTGCCGGGTGTTCTGTTCCCAGGTCATTTCATCCCATCCATCTTCTATCCATAGGTATGGACGGGGAGAGATCATGGTGGTCATCAGCCACATCAGCTCCCGCCACAGCGCCACGCTCGAAATCATGGCGAAAGAGGGATCAACATGAAGATCGACCTAGCCTGCAGAACCGAGAAATGCGAGATGCAAGGTAGCTCTTCCTACCAATTTACTTCGTACTCGTATCATTGAGCGACGCGCCCGTGATCGAGGAATCCCGAGGCTCAGCTGGAGATGACATCACGGCCCATGTGTCAGTGACCCGTCGTGATGCGCCTCCGATTATTAGTGCGAGTCCTCTAGCGACTCTCGTAGCCCGGTAGATAGTGCTCTCGGTCGGTAGCTTTCGCGCAGGAGCCTTCTGCGTTCGTGGTAGTGCCACGACGCGCGCCGACTCTCAAGCATCGGACGATCAAGTCCAAAGTCGCAGGTCGACGTGTCTCCGCACGCAGACCATGCCCATCGTTCGAGTTAGCCCCGAACGACGGCGTCGAAGCCAAGGCATCGTCCCAAGGAGCCACCGACAAGTCGAGCCGTCAACCAAATCGAAAAAAGCGACGTGGAAATCCCGCAACCCGAACGCTCGAGGCGCTTCTTCGGGGCCTGAAGATCCCGTCATGTTTCGTGCTACCGTTGAAGCGGCACGACATGTCACGCTCAGTAGTGTATCTGCTAGACCGCTCAGGCAACACTTCATCGATCGATCAAAAAGTGCAAATCATCCAGCGGTGACATCATCACACTCTGGCGTCGCGGCCGTGAAACGAAGGAGAACGGGATAGATCGCTAGTGCGAAGCGGCTGAAAAGTGCTCCCGTGTCGCGTTGCACGCACAGCACACGGCAGCTTTTCCTCGAAAGGATTCAGGCAGGAATGCTGGTTTGGCCCTCTGGGCATTAGGCGTGGGTTGGTGGGAAATTCGGTGAGGGTGGTTGGAAAGGCGGTTTAAATCGGCCGGACACGTCTGCTTTCGTCCGATGGCGCGGCCGGTTGGGCTTCACTTTGTTGGTCTCACAAAAGTCGTCGACTTGCATTTACACGACACGCGTCTTCGCACAAAATGCGATGTTCTCTGAATGCAGACAAGAGAATTGGATGTCTGCGAAGGTAGCGTCGCACAGAGGAAGAGAGACTAAACGCGTGGGATGGAAAAAATGGGTCTTGGCCGATAGCGGTCGTCAAACGTGCGACCGGCCGGAGCGCGAGCGGTGCCGGGCGCCCCCGCTTTTGGCGCCATGTCGCCCTAACCACCCGTCGGGCTGGATACGGGAGGTCCGTGCCCGGACTCTGCACTAAGGAAGAGAAAAAACGTGCCTCTGACAAACTAAATCCTCATTGCCTCATGCTGTCGGGTGAAGACGGTGAATGGAGCATCACCAGGTCGCCAGAGAGTGCCGCGAAGGACTCTTGGGAGAGTCATGATACTCTGTGACCCTTATGGTCCCTGCGTCGTCCCCTGAGTCTGCTCAGATTGCCGCTGGAGAATCAGGGACTGGATGTTGTATGCCGTGTCCGGGGCAACTGAAGCACAAGCCCGGTTCGTTTCCAGAAACATTGGGACAATTTTGATTAAATGCGGGAATGGACAGCGGGCTGAGGCGAAGGATATCTCATACATGCGCAGTACGGATACCGCACGTACGTCAGGAACCCAGCAGTCTGCGAGCAGAGTGGCGAACAGTTGTGCGGCAATGGTCCTATTAGAGAGCTCGGAGGGCCGCTGGGTAGTAAAGTGCAATGAGGAAACCCCTGCCATGACGACGATCAGAGACAGGTCGCAATCTTGACAAGTTGCCTCCCAGCCCACAGTCGAACGCCCCCAACAGGCACCCCCAAATTCCAGTCGACGATTCCCTTGCTCCCGAAATTTGGCTTGGTGCTAGATGTTGGTTTCACATTTCTCGCGGCTCGGTCGTTCAGACGATCGCGTTGCTGCCGAGCACCCCATTCCTTGGACCCGGGAAATTTGGGGGTCCTCTGTGCGGCGTGCGGCATGTCTTGCCCTTCCGTTGGGAGGTTTTACGCGACGGGTGCAGTGACTCGATTCACAGACGGTGCGCCGGTATCCTGGTACACCAGGCTTTCCCGGTTTTTTTCTGGTGTCGTCTGAAACGGGCCTCGTGACATGATGACAGTTGACGTTGACGTCTGGCAGCTGCGCCGGTGCGCCAATGCGTTCGTCGGTCGTTGGGTCAACGTGCTTGTCTCTCGCGTTCACTCTCGTTCTCGACGGAGTCAGAGGGCTGTTGACCTTGGACCCTTTTCACTAATATCGAATGGACACAAGAGTAAAAGGAGAGGGAGTGAGCACTGAGCGCCCGGTTTGCGTGCTTGCACCACAAGCCCATGGACAAATGAAGGGTTCCCCGAGTCTCCCCCTCGTATCCGTATAAACTGGGGCTGACAGGCGCCAGGACATGGGACTTGGAGAGCCTCTGCCTCATGAATCTCACTCACCCCAACGGGAAAATAAAAGTCTATTCAGAGACACGAGGGGGGGTGACAGCGGTCATTGCTCCTTTGCCGCAGCGCCGACGGGGCCGCCGGAGGTTGATGAGAGTCGGTAGGCAATCAAACGAAGGCGCATAGAAACCCGCAGCCAGGGCTGGGAGAAGCAAAGAGAAAAGAAGGTGAGGAAAGTTTCTCAGTGCTAAGGCAAAATTGAGGTAATCTTGGAGAAATCGAAGCCGGCCGGGGCGCCCCCATTTTGCAGAATATTGGAGGTGGCTTGAAACGGCCCTTATTTTCGGACTTGACCGGCCTGATGGTTTCTCCACGAGTTCCTCAAAGTGCTCGAAGACTAGTGTAGGAGGCTCGAGATTCAAGAAGAAGAAGAAGGAAAAAAATGACGCGGAAGAAAAAAGAACGCGCAGTTAATGAAAACGGGCGGGGGACCCATGACCATCAAATTCCATCGGTGATCATGATGAGCAGGAACCACAGATACCTCAGGAGTCAGGTAGGGGCGTTGTCAAGCGAGCGACCTGAGGTACAGCACCTCCTAGTTACAGTGCATAGATACCTGTAGGCTGTGGATGCTCCAGGTAATGGAAGGTGGTAATCAGTCGGCACTGGGCAGTGGCATCCGCATCGTGCGGCAGGTTATGATTCGGCTTAGATAACGTGACCTGACGCTATCAACCGTAATTCAACAGGGGCTTCGAGCCACTATCCACTGGTTGTGGACTGCTGTCGGGCCTGCACGGACAGCCAGTGTCGTGATTTGACGCGCAGGTGTTGAGGCTGAGTGCCATATGCGAATTAGCGAGGCAGACGGATTTACCGTGAATGGTGACATTCATAATGCACCTCATACTTGGGCCCGAGGCTTGAGGCTTCGTTCAGGTGGGCATGAGTGGGGGAGGCCAGGCCCTGGCCAGATACAATGGAAGAACAAGAACCCAAGCCAAGGTTGGTTGGTGGCGGCACCGCTCACGATACACAGAGGGCGTGGATGCTGCTGGCCCACCGTCTTCTTGCAGGCCGGCTCCACGGCATGCCAGGGCACGTCAGGTAGGCACATAAAATAGGTTCCTAGTGTTGTTCTTGGTAGATGGTGCAGTGCTGCGTGCATAATGTTTCTGTGAGAATCTGCTGGAAAACCTTGCATCGAGAAATCCCAACCTCACCACCTTAGGTCATGTACGTACCTTATGTCGATTGAATAAGAACCGAAGTATCCAGGATTATGCTGTGATGCAAACGAAACATGCTGAGTGATCACCGGCGTTCAATCGCTGCCAGATCAGCCAACTACAGATCCATGTCCATGGGACGACGGGATGCAGAAGCAGATGAGAGAAATCCCATCCGTCCAACTGCATATGGTATCTGATGGTGGTATTATGAGTCTATGCCGTACATGATCGAGAGAGGTGTATCATGCAGCCAAGGTACATATCTACATTACCTATACGGATACAAAGGAAGGACCAACAAGAGGAAAGAAAAGAAAGAGAACCGAACTGCAAGCCGAGAGCTTCCCGCGACAACGGCAACGTCCATTGGTGGCTCGCACCCACCCGACGCGCGATAGTGGTGCGTACCTAGGTACCATGTAGGTAGGTAGTGCGCTGCATGCCGCCCGCTACTGCCAGCAAGAACAGCTGGCAGGCCGCAGGCGCCAGGGGACCCCGCGTATGTCTCATTGGGCGGCGGTCTCGGGACAAAAACAGGATGCGCATCGATAGCATCATCGCTGCATCAAGACCGGCTTCTGAATCTGATGTTGCTCAACTCCTGCTGCTGCTGCTGCACTTGCACAGCGCATTCAGAAGAATAGCCCGTGACCGTACTCCCAACATGCCTCCAGCTGTTTATCTCAACTAACGTGTACCTGGTTACGTTACGGAAACAGAGGACTCCTGGATAACTATCCGTCCGTACCTACTAATAATACCGCGTATGTAGATGGAGTAGGTAAGGTGAGGTATCTAGTGCACCTGCCCATGTCCACGCCATGGCACGGCGTACCATGCCTTCCATCCTTGCCCTGCTCCCTGCTCCTTCCCTGTCTCAAGGTGCCGCTACTCGCTGCTTCCCCACCCCAAACAGCTGGGTGCCCTGTCCAGGTAGGAACGATACCATAGTACAGGTAGTATTACGGTATTTCCATTGCTGCTGCTATCCAGCTCATGCTGTGCTGGGTCCGGGTGGTCGTCGTGTTATCCCTTTTTTTGCAGTGCTGTGAACACCATCTCCATCCATCATTCTCGCCTGGTTTGCCTGGACCTGATAGTCAGTCCTCTTTCCTCAACCTTTGAACTTACCGTCGTGTCTAACCTCTTCCCCCTTCTTGCTGCTTTGCCTCTTCACTTACTCACCTTACCTCAACGTATCTTGAGTTTCTTCCTGGCTGGTCCTGTAAACCTAACCCCCCGTCACCCAACCTGCCGTCCGACCTACCGAACGCGTCTGAGCTGATCTGATCTGATCTGCCTGTCCCGTCCGTCTTTCGCACGCAGCGCAGCACGAGGTCTTGGTCTTGGTCTTGGTCTTGGTCTTGGTCTTGGTCTCGGTCTCATTCTCTTGTCCACCTCGAACCGACTGACGTCCGCCGGCGCCCACCCAATCATCCGAATTTACGCTGCAGACGCCCCTCCGCTACTACGCTACTACCCTCCTCCACGCATATTCCCTTGTCTTCCATCCAGCCTTTAGCAGCTAGCTCCTCGGGCCTCTGCTGCACTCCGACCCTCTCCAGACGCTTCCTGTTCCTTGCTCGCCGCCGCCGTCGCCGCCATCCACTCTGCTCAGGTACACACCACACATCCTGACGGATAAGAAGATAGTGTAGGCGGAGAGAGACCCTTATTACCACCCCTCCGCCATTCACTCCCATTTGTACTCTCTTTGGCCCCCTCCCTCCTCTTTGTTGATAGCTCCCCTACCTACCTTACTTGACCTCACTTTCCCCAACCTCCGTTCTGTTTTTCTCTCTTAAATCTTTCCCTTCGTTGTCTCGTTGACAGAGACACCACTACGTCCCCCCCCCCGCCCTCACCTGTATCGACAGTTGTGTATAAGCGCCCGATCCGCCCAATTGACCTCGACAACCTGCGCCATCGATACTGTTACATGGCCCGATAGTTCGTACACTCGACCGTACGGCCTCCTTGGCCTGACCAGGCCGAGGCTTTGCGCAACGACGCGACGGCGGAACAGACAGGGCTTGGCCCCTCCGATTACTGCACGTCAAACCCGTCGACCACCATGGACACTGTCGCTAGCCGACAGCCAGCGCTGCCCACCATCCAAACGACACATCATGGCGACTCTCGCGGCCCTAGCAAGAGCCCCTCCAAGGAGGTTCGCAGTGTGTCGAATCCCGCCTTGGGTCCTAAACGACGCAGTTTCTTAGCAAAGACCTTCAGGAAGGTCAGCAGCAGCGCCTCTTCTACCGACCTCTCCGCCATGTCCGAGTCTCCCACCAGCTCCAGTGCTCAGAGCCGTAGAGTCCTCCACAAGACCAACGGGTCCGGTGGCTCCAATTCCTCGTCCATCTTTTACCGCCTGAATCGCCGAGCTTCCAAGGACTCGTCTGCGAGCTCTCACATGTCGGAGGACACGCCCACTCATCTCAGCCCTAACCCGCCAACAAATCCCCCAAATCCCATCAGAATCTTGAAACACGGGCCCTTGAAGACCGACGCCCGCTTATGGAAGTCCCGCGCCGACTACATTGTCTTGACGGAGGGGCATCTCATCAAGTTCAACAGTATCGAGGCAGCAAGATCGAATTTCAATGAACTTGCGCCCCCCTCGGGTCGCCTGAAGAGATCGTCTACTTCGTCGTCATTGAGCCAGGATGGCGCATCCGGCGATGGTCGAGTTGAGATTCCACTGTGCAGGATCGTCAACATTTTCAACGAAGAAGGCGTCAGTCCTCATTTTGGCCTGGACGTTTGGTGGTCGGAAACTACGCCAATTGTATCTTGGGCCTGCACAAAACTCTTCTTTGGTCTGCCTGCAGAGCGGGACGAGTGGATGAAGGAGCTCCGCCGTGCTATCCGTGACTCCGTGGGTTCGACGGTCGTGCCCAAGGGCATCGTCGCCCCCAATGTCGAGACCGCCATCCACCAGCTCGTTGCCGCGGAAGAGCCCTCCTGCCGCGGCCTCCCCTTGGACATCTTCCCTGTCGTCCAGCGTGCCAGTCTCCTCACTTCGAAAGCCGACAACCCTGATGTTTCCAAAAAGTTCCGTGACGGTTCATCGCACTACCTCCTTCTCGGCCAGAACAAGTGCTATTTCGTGAGGGTGGCAAGGACCTCCGTGTACAAGTCGCCCCAAGACATTGAGATCAACAGCGTAGTCTTTGGTCTGACCTCGTTGGTCCGCTTGAAAGCCACCATGGTTCCTCACGAGGAGCGCTTCGTCCTTGGTTTCCGGTACGTGCTTCCTTTCGATCTCCGTCGTGATTTTTGCTCACAAACTTCAGCTTGCCATGCGAGCCCGAGAGGCGCCTCGAGCTGGCCAGTCGCTGGTATCGGGAAATCGTCATGACCTTTATGAAGGCGGATCGCGCCGTGAAGCCAGCCTGGCCGCAGCATATGCAGCGTGACATTTTTGACATCAGAGGTCTTACTGCGCAGCTGCTTTTGCCCTCCGGTCAGGATTTCGGCGGCCTTAAGCGGACTTTGGAAGCATACTGCGCGACCTTTCGAGTTCAGCCTCCTGAGTGGACGGTCAATTGGAAGTGCGAACGCCGCGAACACTGCCCCGAATTCCGCCTCCTGCCGTCCAAGGACGGGAGCTACACAGCTCTTCAGCTGCTGGCCGTCTTCAAATCCCTCCGCTATAACGACTACTTCAAGGCTTTGTCCTTCCGTGACGTTGACTTGGCACCGCTCTGTGGCGTGACGGATCACCCCGGCTTCGAAGAGTCGGTCGCAGATGTTTCTCGAGATGGTAGGCGTTTGTGCGTCCTTAGCGAGGGGTCCCAGGCTAACCATAACAGGACTCGTTATTGATCACGTTCATCGGGACATCATCAAGGCAGCGCCTTTACTGTCTCAGGAGATCCATGCCGTTGCCTTCACCTCTGGTTCGATCAGAAAGATCGACCTGACAAACGTCCTTTCTTCGCAAAACATCATCGGCGTGTCCCGCGCGCGGGCTGGTTCCAAGAAGGAGCCCGAAGTGGTCCGCCCAATCCTGCTTCTTCTCCGAACTGGGAACAGCCACTGTGATACCCTCTTGGTGGGAGGCAATCCTCTCACCGCGGCCGAAGTCAATGATCTTGGTAAGTAGACCGGTTCGGCCCCTGAAACTTGGCTAACCAGATTCAGTGGACGTCCTAAATACTCCCGATCTGCTAAGGGAACTAGACATCTCCCGGTGCAACTTGGACGAGAGGAGTCTGGAGCGCATATGGGATGCCCTCCCGGCACAGGGGTACAAGTTGGAAGCTCTTAACACTTCGCGCAACATTGGTCACGTCGATCACGTGGTAGTCAAGAACAACCTGTCGCACCTCGTTTCCATTCGAAAGCTCAGCATCGCCGGCAACTGCCTCAGCCAGTTCATGAATCCCATTTTCTACGAGGAGACGATCATGGGCTGGTGTCTTGAGGAGCTTGACCTTTCGAACATCAACGTAAGAGTTCCCGCCTTGAAAATATTTTGAATGGAATGCTAAACCTTGACAGCTGAACGACGCCACGTTGGAAATCCTCGCGGACTACCTGGCCACGCCAGAGGCTGCTTATCTGCGCAGGCTCGATCTCAACAACTGCGGCATGTCCGGTGCTCAAATCGCCCATTTGTTCCGCAGCATGGGCCAAGGGAGAGAGATCGTTTGCTCCATCAACGGAAACTACATCGAGACAGGTATTCAAGACTTGGCGTCCGCGATTGCTTACAACTTTGGACCCACCTCGCTATTCATGGACATGATCGAGTTCCGCGATGAGGCAAACTACATTAGGATCATTAAGGCACTCGCCCTGAACCGCACTATCCGCCTGTTGAGCCTCGTCGGTACCTCAACCCCGGGCCAGGTCAGCGACGATGCTTGCCTGGCTGTGTCGGACTTTTTCGCCAACAATCAATCAATCCAATACCTAGACTTCTCTGGGTACTCTGCTAAGCTGGATGAGGGCCAACTCGGACTCGGTTTCTCGCGCTCACTCTCGGGACTGGGCAGCAACAAGACCCTGCTGCATCTTCGGATCCGAAACCAGAAACTCAACATGAATATCGGTGACCTGGCGGAGGCCATCCACATGAACCAGACTTTGCGGACGCTTGACGTGCAGGAGAATAGCTTCAACTTGTCGAATTTATCACACATGGTCCGGAGCCTCGAGCAAAACACCTCAATCCAGGAGTTCTGCCCGTTCTCAAAATCCGAACTCGGCCAGGCAATCAAGTCGAGCCTTACGAATCTGAACATGCCAACCGGCCAGTCGGCAGTTCGGAATCGACGCGCGTCCAAGGTTCTGTCGAAAGCTACC
Source organism: Colletotrichum plurivorum (assembly GCA_014235945.1). Classification (NCBI taxonomy): domain Eukaryota; kingdom Fungi; phylum Ascomycota; class Sordariomycetes; order Glomerellales; family Glomerellaceae; genus Colletotrichum; species Colletotrichum plurivorum. Next base: position 88,712 of record WIGO01000099.1, read on the forward strand.
TTTGAGAATTTTGCGGCGGAGATGGACAGAAACAACGGCTTGATGTTGAACCTTAAGGAGGAATGGACTTCGAAGACCGCGCAGATCGATAGGATTCTCGAGAGAAACCGCACCCTGGCATACGAGGTCGAGATGGCTCGGTTGCAGTGGGACATGCCAGAGAATCCGGACGCGGAATGGATCGCATACGATCTTAGCATCATATTTGGCGGCCTTGCAGCCAAGGCCATGAAGAAGCGCCCTGCCGCGATGGACACGCCCGGCTACCGCGGAAGCATGCTGGCTGCTGGCTATAGAGGAAGCATGATGTTCGGCACCAACACTCCTCCTCTGGACCAGTTCGAAGACTACGGTCTCAAAGCAGCACCTCACCACGTGTCTCAGGAGGAAGTCATGGACAGCCCTGCCACGGAGGCAGCTCCCGGCTCTTCCGCGTTGCCGACGCCCCCCGAATGGGCTCCCAGCGGGAGCCCCACCAAAGAGTACGCCATTTCCTCCAGCGTCCGGAGCACCCGCAGCGAGCCTCGCGTGCTCGAAGAGCCCCTGGGCGACTTTGACTTGAGTTTCCTCAGAGATATGATCGACCAGGGGTTCAACCTGAATGATCCCACGCAGGCACAGCCCCAAGACCTCGGCAGGAAGACGGGAACATCTGTGTCGACGACGAGACTCGACTAAATACAGTAAAACGAATAAAAAGTTAACAAAAAAAGATGAAAGACATGGAAAAGAAGGATATGAACAAGGACGCAATCATCACACGAACTCGAGACGCCACAGTTAATGGTCAATCCTCACCTCAAAGAAACTCATTCTTCGCTTTCTTTTTCTTTAGATACTAGCGACGGCAACCACTTCCTTTTTTTGTTTCAAAGCATTAGTACATTTGTGCGGCGTTCTTTGCTTTTTGGGGGGGGGGATTTTGTGGAATTGATACCCAAATTCGCTGGATGCGTTGGGAAACACATTGTATGGCGTTCAAGGTCCACTCGTTGTCCAGGCTTTTTAATGCAGGGGACAGGTAAACTGTGTGTAGGATATTGTGCTGTCTAAGCCGAGAGACGTTGGATTTGTTCCAAGATCCAAGATACTTAGCTTCTCACCTATAATGCATAATTCGTGAGACACAGCTCACTTCTCCCTGCTTCTTGTCTCGAGTGTTGGGAGCATTTGCCATGATCTTCTTGTAAGTACGGCTCGAGGAACTGACGGTCGGCATTGCTTCTCCCATACCCCGGCCGGGTGCCGGCGTCGGGTGGATGCAGCATTTCTCGGATGGACGTCCGGACCCCACTCGGAAGCCGGTGTCTCAGACGTTAGATACAGTGTGGCTAATGCCCGCCGTGGGGGCCGCATGTTCGACCGAGGTTGGATGTGTCAGATTTGGCACTGCGTCGAGGCTGAGAGGTTTCACTCCGCTTCGAGCCGCTCGGTAGTGTATCTTTCCAATCCCCGGGGATATATGATGTGCAGACGGCATATGGGTCCCGCTGCTGCCTCTTGCGCTTGCCGCCTCCTCCCTGTTGCAGGCAGCCGACGTGTCCAAAGTCTTATGCCGCAGATGCGGGGAACCGGCAGCATAGCCCAGGGTCGGTCAGTACCTTTCCTCTCTTGCTTAGACGCGTCAGGTGATCTGGTGGACGTGGCAGTGCGAGCAGGTGTAAGTTTGGTGTGAACTATGGTAACTATGAGAGATTGAGGAGGCTGAAGCGGCCTCATTTTCCTGAGGAATGATGACCGATAAGAGGTCATTTGCAAGGTAGAGTTTTTGATATGTCTTTCTCCTTCACACACAAGAGGCGCGGCAATGCTTGTTGGTTTCACCGGAGTGCGCTGTGGGCATTTGGAGACGCCGCTCGCACATCGCCATGGCACCCGCCAGGGCCGAGTGGCCCCGCGGAGGGAGGTTGGGAACTGGCTGGTGCAGGTAATGAGGGTGAGTAAGGGCCCATCCGTCACAAATGAGCGTGGAACTCTGAGCACATATATACCTACCTGGACAGTAATTCAAGGACCTTGCCAACACATCAACAGGAGCGGGGACGAACATAACTCAATTCAGAACTCGGATTGGGCGTTTAATGCAATGGATGTTTCCAAAGTTTAAAGACTGGAGAGACGCAGCGAGTGAACGTCTCCGCTAAGGACATATGCATGACAGCATGCAATTGGCCGTTCCAGGCCATGCAGCATCACGTAATGTTCTGCAGGAGATACGTAGGTACGGAGACGCAGCTGGAACTCAGCAAGGTGCCCAAGTGACCCACTGAGCAGCAGCCCACGCAGCCCAAGCCACATTCGGGCGACGCAATGACAGATCCCTGCTCGTCCTCCTGCCAGGTTCCGTTCCAACTGGCCTACCAACCACTCTACTGCCCCCCGTTCAAGCCGCCGCACTTCCTACTGAAACCTTCGTGTCAAGCTGGACACTCGTGAGAGCTTCGTCATCAGCGTAGCCATCATTCCCAGCCCGACGTATTCCGTTTTTCTTCCCACGACACAACGTCCGCAATCCTTCCAAAGAATTGGCCCTGAGCCCGCGCATCCGACCGACGGAGACGATCCGCTCGTGACACTCGTCTTCGCGTAATCCGTCGACCGTCGCTTCCCCTAATCGCCATCAGGAGTCGTCGAGCCCGACATCTCGTCGGCCCAACCCGCCCGCCATGTACTCGAACTCGAACGCCTTCCTGGGCGGCAACAGCCAACGTCCCGGCGCGCAACAATATGGAAGCTCGTTCGGAGTCGGAGGTGGACAGCCCGGGCAGCAGCAACCGAGTCCGTTTGCTCCTCAGCCCACGGGCTTCGGCCAAGCTCCTCTGCAACAGCAGTACACCGGCTTCCCGGGCATGCAGCAGGCACAGCAGCAGCAACCTCAGCCGACTGGCTTTGGACAACAGCTCCAACCCCAGCAGACTGGCTTCGGCCAGGCGCCGCCTCAGCAGAGCTTCCAGACCGGCGCGCCGCCCATGCCCTCGATCCCCCCGCAGTTCCAGCAGCAGTTCCAACAACAGCAGCAGCAGCAGCAGCCTCAGCAGACTGGATTCCCGGGCCAGCAGCAGCAACAGCCGCAACAGACAGGCTTCCCGCAGCCTCAGCAACCTCAGCAGATTGGTTTCCCCCAGCCGCAACAGCCCCAGCCCACTGGCTTCCCTGGCCAGCAGTCAACGGCGGCCCCGTCTCCGGCTCCCATCAAGCCCCAGCCCACGGGGTTCAGCCAAATGGCCGCGTCTTTCCAGACTGGTGGCACCCCGAAGCCGGCTGGTCGGCGCCCGAAGACCAACAAGATCCCCAACATCCGCCTGTCTTTCATCACCGCCCAGGACCAGTCCAAGTTCGAGACGCTCTTCAAGTCCGCTGTGGGTGATGGCCAGGAGACCACCATGTCTGGTGATAAGGCGAGGGACTTGCTGATGAGATCGCGCCTGGATGGCGACTCTCTCTCACATATTTGGTACGTCGCCACGATTGAATACCCGGCAGACTGTGACTAACAAACTGTGAAGGACACTTGCCGACACGACTCGCTCCGGACAGCTGCACTTCCCCGAATTCGCTTTGGCGATGTACCTGTGCAACCTGAAGCTGACTGGCAAGTCTCTGCCTTCCAGCTTGCCTGATAACATCAAGAACGAGGTTTCCAGCATGGTGGACATCATCAACTTCAGCATTGTCGAGGACACGGGCCGCGCTACCCCCGGCAGTAACACCACCGGCAGGTCGAGCACGGAACCTACGATCCACCAGCCTCAGCCCCAGGCCTCCAACTCCCAGCTGCTCCAGGCACAAATGACCGGATTCCCTGGCCAGCAGCAGCAGCAGCAGCAGTCAAACTTCGGGCAGACTCTGGGTCTTCAACCCCAGCAGACTGGGTTCCCCGGTGTCAACCCGCAGCCGACGGGGTACACTGGTCCCCGCCCTCCTATGCCTCCCATGCCCACCGGCTACGGGAACAGCCTCACGCCGGGAGGTATGGCCGCGCCTCTGAATGCTCAGCCCACCGGCAGGCCTGGACAATGGGGTCTCGTAAACGCCCCGTCCACCGGACTGCCGAACATCGATGCTTTGCAGGCGCGGATGATGCCTCAGCAAGGCCGCGAGCAGCAAAACTACACTACTCAGGGTCTCCAGGGCAATGCTGTCATTCCCTGGGCGATCACCAAGGAGGAGAAGCAGCGTTACGACGCCTTGTTCAAGGCATGGGATGGCCTGCACAAGGGTTTCATCGGTGGCGACCAGGCCATTGAAATCTTCGGTCAGAGCGGTCTTGAGAAGCCTGACCTCGAGCGTGTCTGGACTCTCGCCGACAACGGCAACAAGGGACGTTTGAACCTTGACGAGTTTGCGGTTGCCATGCACTTGATCTACCGAAAGCTGAACGGCTACCCCCTTCCCAACAGCTTGCCTCCTGAGCTTGTTCCCCCTTCTACCAGAAACATCAACGAATCCATCGGTACCATCAGATCCATGCTCAGCCAGGAGTCTGAGTTCCGCAACAAGTCTGGTGCTGCTCTGCTGCCCCAGAAGACGGGTGTCAGTTACATGAAGAGCCACTCGCTCCGCGGCACACCCCAAGGCTTCAACAGTGGACGTAAGGATGCCACCGTGTTTAAGAACAACGATGACCAGGTCGGCTACAAGTCCAGCGCCCGCCGTCGCGTCGGCAACAACTCGCCCCGGCCCGAGTCCCCGGCCTCGTCTACTTACGACGACTTGGGCCTCGACCAGCTTAGAAAGAAGATTCGGGAGAAGGAGGTGCTCATCGACGCCATGGACTTCGCAGACGAGAAGAGCCTGGAGGAGGACGACATGCTTGACAGGCGGGACCGCCGCGAGGCCGAGGAGCTGTACCGCCGCATCCGCCGCATCCAAGACGACATCGACGCCCACCCCGATGCCGCGCTCGTTACTGGTGACTCGGACGCCGAGCGACGTGCTCTGAAGCGCCAGCTACAGAACCTCACCGACAAGGTTCCAGAGCTGGCTTCCGCGGTTCGCAAGACGGAGAAGGCCATCGCGGACGCCAGACTCGAGCTCTTCAGGCTCAAGGACGCAAAGGCCCATCCTGGAAGCGCGGCTGCTATCGTCGGAACCGGGCCAGGCGGTGCTGTCACGGAGTCTGACCGACTCAAGGCCAGAGCCAAGGCTATGATGCAGCAGCGCACGGCGGCCTTGACTGGCAAGAAGGTGGAGTCGAGCTTCGACGACCTTGAGGGACCCAAGCGTCTCGAGGAAGAGAGCCTGAAGGTCAAGACGGAGAAGGAGAACAACGAGAGCATGGTTCGGGACGTCGAGGACTCCGTGCGTGACTTTGCTCGCGGCATTGAAGACAGTCTGAAAGAAGGCAACGCGACCGCCACCAACGAACACGAGAAGCGACGCTGGGATGACGCGCTTGGCGTTGAGGACGAAGTCAGAGATTTCATCTTCGACTTGCAGCGGTCTAGCCGTGCCGCGCGCATCCGTGCTCAGGACAAGCGCACCACTTCCACGTCGCCTGTCGCCACCTCGCGTGCGCAACCCGCCGCGACTTCTCGGCAAGAGAGTCCCGCCCCCCCGTCTCGCACTGCCACTCCGTCTAGCGCTGGCGGCGGCTCGTACTCGTCGTACAAGACCCCTGAAGAGCGCGCCGCTTTCATCAAGCAGCAGGCTGAGCAGCGCATGGCCGAGAGACTCGCCGCCTTGGGGATTAAGGCTCCCAGCAAGCCTGGTGAGACGGCTGCCCAGAGAATGGAGCGTGAAAGAGCCGAACGTGCCGCTAAGCTGCGCCAGGCTGAGGAGGAGGATGAGCGCCGCGAGGCAGAGCGCCAGGCACGCCTTGCGGAAGAAACGGGTGCTCCCGCACCGGTCGAGGCTGGTGGCAAGAAGCCTCCCCCGCCGCCTTCGAGGAAGGGTGGCAAGAACGACGCCGCCGAGAAGGAGGCAGCGCGTAAGGCCGAGGAGGAGCAGGCTGCGAAGCATGCAGAGGAGCAGCGTCTCGCCAGAGAGCATGAGGAACAGCAGCGTGCCACCCAGGAGATGGAGTAAGTCCTCAGCACGGGTCTTTGTCATGAATAACACGCTAACAGCAACCAGGGCCGATGCTAGAGAAGCAGAAGACGACATGGAGAAGGAGCGTTCTGCTGCCGAAGCTCGTCTGAAGGCACTTGAGGAGCAAGTCAAGCAGGGCAAGCTCAAGAAAGAGGAAGAGAAGCGCAAGAAGAAGGCAGCCATGGCCGAGGCCAAGGAGAAGGAGGCCAAGCTTGCGGCTCGTAGGGCCGAGATCGAGGCGGCCCGCCAGCGCGAGTTGGAGCTGCAGCGCCAACTCGAGGCTATGAACGATGACGACAGCTCCTCGGACGACGAGGACGGCCCGGCTCAGATCACTCCTCAGGCATCGACACCTACGCAGGGCGGCAGCCAGATCAGCAGCCAGGAGCTGGAGAAGCAGCCCTCCCCGGTTGATGTCCCGACTGTTGTCACCAGCCCCCCTACGGAGAACGAAAGCCGCAACCCTTACTACCGCATGCTCTCCCACTCTTCCGAGTCCACGTCGGGACCTGGTGAGCAAGCGGCTCCTGCCGCCGCGCCGCCGCCACCGCCGGCAGCGGCCCCGCAGGCGGACGTGTCAACCAACCCTTTCCATCGCATGACGCAGGAGGGCAAGGCCGCCCCCGCGGCCGCTCCCTCGGCCCCTACCGGACCGTTCTCCCGCAAGCGTCCGGATGAGGACGACGATGGCTGGGGCACTGACAAGGACGAGGACGAAGACTCTGACGACGAGGACCGCCCCGGTGGAAACAGCGCCGCAGCCTTGGCCTCCATCTTGTTCGGCACCATGGCACCGCCCCGGCCGCTCTCGGCCACCGGCGACAAGCCCACTTCCAACCCTGTGAGCCCGGTCATCGGCAGCAACGCATCGCCCTCGTCTCCCCCGCCGCCTCCGCCGATGCCCGGCTCTGCTCCCCCTCCGCCGGTGCCCAGCGCTTTTGCACCCCCACCACCTCCTCCAGGCCCGGCGCCCGAGGCCCCCTCGGCCCCGCCGCCGCCGCCTATGCCTGCCGCGGCTGCTCCGGGAGGTCCTCCTCCTCCGCCCCCGCCCCCGCCAGGCATGGGTGCCCCGCCACCACCTCCCCCTCCCCCGCCTGCTGACATGCCATCCGGACCTCCCGCTGGTGGCCGGCCCTCCGGGTTCCTCAGCGAGATCCAGATGGGCAGGGCACTGAAGAAGACTGAGACGCGCGATAAGAGCGGCGCCGCGACTGCAGGCCGTGTTTTGGATTAAGTCTACTGGTCAAATGGTGGTCAGCCCGAAGGTGGTTGGCCCATCTTCTGTGCAGTAAAGAATGGCAATTAGTTGCCTGGGCTCTTGAAAGCCGTAGATGCTATACAAAGGCGGCAAGTGGTGGCAAATGTACTTTTTCCTCGTTATCAGATCGTATTTACCCGTAGTAATCCTCCAAACCCAAATTTATCCCCCGTTTTGGTATGCACGTCTAGCAGTCTCTTGAGGCGATGGACTGGCTGTGATCACGCATACTGTGCCGCTATCCGGCAGTAGGATGATATGGGAAGCTCAGTGCCGTATTTCGAGTGACGTGTCCGACAAAAACCTGTCGCGCAGTGTTGATCGTCTTACCTTGACAACAGGCAGCAAAATGTGAGCGTCCTTCATCATGAGGGCGCTGGACGACGTCACCCTTGAGCCGGTAGGTCTGCGGCGCGTACGGGCCCGAGGGGCCGGGAGGCTGTGCGGAGAGAATGATCGAGCGGCATCTTCGTCACTGCGGCAGGGCAATGGATCCAGGATCGTTCTGGTACTGGTTATCTTGCCGATTTCAAATCTAAAAAGAGAGAGAACAGGTCCGAGGTTTTGGATATCCGGCGACTCTCTTGGCGGATTTGATATCCCCCTTTGGCATCTAGCGCAGGAAATCGACAGGGCTGATCGCTTGGTGTCTTGGCATTTTTGTTTACCTATTTGGGTATGGCGCGGCTTCGTGTAAGTGAGCATGCGTCCTCACGAGAGGGGGGGAGACGACGTCTTGCAGCGGTGCTTTTCTTGTATTAAAGGGGGAGAGTGAGTCCTCTCGAAAATGGGACTTTCTCGTCTGTGAGTAAACATTACATCTTTCAAACAGCGCGAGCATAAGGAATTGGTCTGCCTTCCACATTCCGTTTACCACTCTCTACCGCACGTGTCGAGAAGTCTCTTGATATTGATACCCAAGCACGAAACTGGCAGACATGTCTTCCGGGGAGCCCGGTACTTATTCCCTTTCTCTTATATACAGAGCCATCCACTGATAACTGCCCAGTCCTGTACAGTCTGTACATCTATGCCCCGAACAAGTGGGCGCCCATCGTCTTCATCGCGCTATACGGCATCTCGGCTGTCTTCCATATCTGGCAATGCTAGTCAGTAACGACCCTTCCCCAACGAGAGTCCTCTAACACTGAAAAATAGTCGCTACAAAGCCTTCCGGCTGATCGGCCTGCACCCCATCTGCGCGGTGCTCTTCACCGCCGGCTACTCCCTGCGCGAGTACGGGACGTACAACTACATCTATAGCAAGACAGACAAGACCCCGTTGATGGTCTTTATTTTCAGCCAGGTCTTCATCTACGTCTGTCCGTAAGTTAGCATCCCCTCCATGTTTGAAATCTTCGACTGACTGAACATGTCATCAGTCCGCTGCTCGAACTCGTCAACTACCACGTCCTCGGCCGAATCTTCTACTACGTCCCGCACTGCGCGCCCATCCCCTCAGGCCGGGTCATGGCCATCTTCGGCGGCCTCATGGCCGTCGTCGAGACACTCAACGGCCTCGGCGTGGCCCTCTACGCCAACCCCTCGTCCACGCCCGAGAAACAGTCCATCGGCAGCCACCTCACCGTCGCCGCCATCGCGATACAGGTAGTCCTGGTCGTAGTCTTCCTCTGCCTCGCCGCGCTCTTCCACAGACGCTGCTCCAGGGCTGAAACCCGCTCCGGCCCCGTTACAACGATGCTGCTCACGCTGTACGCCAGCACGGCGCTCATCTTTATCAGGTGCGTGTACCGCCTCGTCGAGCACGCGAGCGGCGGCAGGGCGGAGATCGACGACCTGGAGGCCATGCGGCGCATGAGCCCGATCTTGCGCTACGAGGTGTACTTTTACGTCTTCGAGGCGGCGCTCATGCTCGTCAACTCGCTGCTGTGGAATGCCTGGCACCCCGGCCGGTTCCTGCCCCGGGAGCACCACGTGTACCTGGCCCCGGACGGGGCGGAGGTCGTCGGGGAGCGGGATGTGGATGGCCGGCCTGTCTGGGCTAGGGTGCTTAACGTGCTCACTTTTGGGATTGCGTTCCGGAGGAAGAGGAAGGTGCAGGGCGGCGGGGAGAAGATTCGGCTTGCTGAGAGTCCTGCTGCTGGGAGTGAGCAGGCTTCGTCGCTGGTGGCTGCGCCTGGGCAGGCTGTTTGATCCAGGATGATGATCTGACTTTCTGGCAGAAGGGTGTGGTATAAGACTGCTTCTGGGAGATCGGATTGTAAGCGATGTGCAAACTAGAGATGACAAAGTTGTAAACGACGTTGGGTTAGTTGGACTTGTGACCCGGAGGTGCTCGGTTTCCTTCGTTGGAAGATTTACTGTCTGGTTGGAATTTTAACTTGCTGGATGGTTTTAGATTTCTACTCCATCTTATTAGACTTTTCATATAAGCTGATTACAATGTCTCGTCTTCCTAAATGTCAATCCGTCAAACTTGACGTATTAGCTTCCCGGGGCTGGCACCTTAGATTCAAGGAAAGTTCAGAACCTTTCACAACCATCATGGATTTCCCATGAAAATGACATGAAAATGACATGACGATAATAGTAAACTAACATTAAACTGAGCTTCTTTTATCGTCCTGGATAGGCGCAGTCGGACTTAGGTAATGTGATTGGCTTGGCGTTGTTGTCAGCTACCCGAGTTGAGGCGTCGTCAGCTTCTTCCCGTTGCTTACATAGCGTCGTTTTGCTGGTCTCATTGGATCTTTCGTCGACCTCCTTGCTTCATCTCTTCCAGCCAGCGTCAGAACCTACGCATCCGCTTTAATCTGCCACGGGTACCTCGATGACTGGAGATCCGAAGACGGCACGCCCGAAGAGACATTGCTGGGAATGCCGCCGACGCTGCCTGGTCTGCGACTTCACGGAGCCCTCGTGCCGGAGGTGCACCGTGGCAGGCGTCGAATGCCCTGGGTACGGTGACGTGAAACCCACAAGACTGAGATGGATTGCGCCTGGCAAAGTCATATCCCAACGCCGAAGGGGAAACGCGAAGCGGTCGATTGAGGACAGCTGCAAACAGCAGAGACGTACAACGCAGCCCGCATCTTCTGCGTGGACAGGTGCATATACGCCGCGGTTCAAGCTCAATACTGACATCTGCGCTCTACCCCAAGCTGTCGAATACTGTGAGTAATTATGTGGCGCGGATTAAGACTGAACCGTTGTTAATGGAAACAGTCAACTCCTGCATCTTCCCAGACCTAATTCCTCTCCTTGAACTCGGGCCGAATCCCCACGTCTACGCACTCACGGCCACGCATATCCGGGTGGCAGCCACGACCCCGGAGTACCTGCAGTTTGGCATGGTCTGCATGATCCTGAGCCATCGCCTGAACCGGACGAGGGCCGACGGTCAGCCGAGTAGAGCATTAACAGAGAGATTCTATCACTATTGGGGCCTCGCCGTCCGCTCCCTCAACGAGCATCTCGACGTGGAAGATGCGAGGACGGGGGACCTGGCCATCGCCGGGATCCTCACGCTCCTGCTCGCAGATGTAAGTCACCAACGCAGCAGTGTCCCGGTAAACGAAGGCGTCGTCTCACACTTCTCACAGGTGCAGAACGGGACCTCGCTCGACTGGCGCTGCCACATGGAGGGCGTCCACAAGATCATTTCCCTGCGCGGCGGTCTCCATGCGGTGGCTGGGTCGAGGACCCTAGAGCCGCTGCTGCTCGTCCTCTGGTCGTACGTCGATTCTGCCCCTGGTACTTACACGAACAGTCACTGACGCTCATGACACCTTCCACAGCGTCGCCGTGATCGGGAACACGACGTGCCCAGCCTCAGACCTCGCCACGACCGCCGCGCAACTGGACGCCCTGGATCTCATCATGGAACGGTTCACCATCGCGGTGTCTCCATTCCACATGTTCCCGCTCCCGTTGTACGGGGAGATGATCAGGATCAACCACCTGCGGGCGCGAGCGCTGGTCGAGTCAGCCGAAGCCCTTTCGCAAGTGGCGTTCGAGATACTCGAACGTATCCAAGCATTCTCCATCGAGGCCTGGGCACTGTCAAGAACCCCAAATACTCCCTCATCCAAAGAGGACTGGATGCTCCTAGGCAGCATCCACCAGTCCGCTCTGGTGATATACTGCATCCTCTCGCTGCAAAGCCTGTCCATCCTTCCCGCAGCCCCGGCACTCAGAGAAACGTGCGCGACACATGGCCAGCTTCTGCACCTGCTCTTGACGCGCGCGCTGTCCTCCCCGAAGATGAGGCGGTTCACGATCTGGCCCCTGGTGCTGCTGGGCGTGGAGGGCGTCCACGGCGGCCCGGAGGTGCGGCGGTTCGTTGCGAGGCAGCTCCCGGAGCTCAGCCGCGACCTCGGCACCCACGTGCCGTTGACGGCGAAGCGCGTGCTCGAGAGGTTCTGGGAGTCCGGGGAGACGAGTTGGGATGCATGTTTCGACAAGCCGTATGCATTCACATCACAGCTTGCTGTCGATACCAGCCGGCTGCTGCCGTACGACTAGGCCGTAGCTATGCAATAAACTATAGAACAGCGACACGAGTCGGAGGAGAGCCGGGGCCGACATCTGTTCTAGTTTCTAGACATTTCCCGGACTTGGCTAAGAAACTCTATGGCCTCCACGTGCCAATATCACCGAGACTTTGGAGAAAGAGACACCGGGGTTGCTTCCGTGAGAGGAGTTAAGCCACCGTCCACGATGCTCACGGGTCGGTCTGCCAATCTGACCTCTTTGTCAAGTGAAGACAGCCAAGACCCGTCAGCTTCAGACGGGTCAGCAAGTTTTCAGAAGAGCGGTGTATCTACAATCATAAGTTTCTACAAATAGCCGTCAACCTCGTCCGTCCATCGTACGTTACACCGTCCGAAAGATCAGATAACGGTCAGTCCACGAGACAATCTACATCCAACGAAAGCCCTCCGGATGAACACACTCGCACACATGCACGCGCACACATGTGTCTCGGCTGACACACGAACTGGAAAACCACCGAAAAAGGCATTGTTCGTATTGTCCGCCACCAGCCACCGGACCACTGACCACCACCATCTGGTGTAGATAGGCGAGGAGGCAGTTTGCCGAGAGGAACCCCGCAAGCCCACGTTTCTTTATCCTCCAGCGTGTTCTATCTAGTGTCGTGTACCTCCCCCTACCTACCTCCCCGCCGCTTCTTTCTTGGCCCGAGAAAAGCGCGTTTCAGCCCAGTTCCCAAGGGCGGCGACAAAGGAGCGCCCGAGCCGATCGCGCTCGCGTGGTGGCGCAAAAGTTATTTCTAGCGCCGTCTTCCTGGCCCTTCGATCTTGGGGACTACTGACCACTTCGTCATTGAGGGTACAATTTAGGGACGACTTCTGCCGGCGTCCTGGTGGAAGGGAGCTAGATGGAAACCGAAAACCGGTGGTTGGGAGGCAGGATGTCGTGTAATGCGCGAACGGACCCCTCTTTCTTTCTTTCGCGCCTGGGGTGTGATGGCGTCTTCGTAGGACGCCGAAGCCATCTTTTAGCTCCGATTTTGCGACGTGAAAAGAAAAGAAGATCAAATTCGTTGGGGGTGGTATGCATTGAGGACGCTGCGAAGCAAGCAGGGAGGAGTGGTTTCACGATGGATCCGCTCGTATGCCTTGCCAGAGGGAAGAAGCTTTTTTTTCAAAAAATCGCAAGACGCAAGACGCGAGCAGGACGTGTCCGCAGGAAGGTGTCATGCTTACTGACGTGCTGTCGTGAAAGATCAGTGCCTCTCTGAAGTTGCATAAGTGCCATGTCGTTGTCTGGTCCGACTGTCTAGCCACGACATGTGCCTACGTTTTGATCCCTCATTCCTCTGTTTCTGTGCTTCTGCGTATCCCGTACACTGCAGACTGCCAAAAGCACAAGGGAATTGTAGACTGGATAGACTTTTGGTAGATCAGCATGCCACGGGCTTGCGGGAAGCACGCTCGCGCTCTACTACGAAGTCGGGCGTTGAGACTAATGCAGGCGCAAGGCCAGCCAGTCTAAAGGAAACGGGATCTGCTGGTCCACGGGCTACGGGGCTGGAGAGGAGGCTGAGCATGAGGGGTCCCTCAGAAGCTAAGAGCACCTAGGCTGGAGCTGCGGTTGTAAGTTGCAGTCTGCCAGGAGCTTGGGGAGCAGACGACATGAAGGATAGGGGTGGATCTACGAGATATGCAGAGAGGGAGCACGCAGTTGCTCTACCTGCCGTGCCGTACGTGTACAGTGTAATACTGCAACGTTGAAAGAGAAGGGAGGGGTCCTGGGGAACGTGCTGTGCTGCGTGGGCCGGGACCCGGGCTGTCATGGTCACAGGAAACGACGATACCTCGTCTTGAAACGGATGCACGGGGGGGGATCGCACAACGGCGAGGTGGGAGGAACGACCCCTGCCCGCCTGCTTGCAGCTCACAAGTTACCACGATCAACAGCTCAGACGGAGTTCCTCCAGGGCCACCCGCAGCCGCAGCCGCGTCTGCTGCCATCTACGCATACATCTATTCGGGGAAACGGCAGTTTGAGGCTTGTTGGTGACGATTCACGAGGTCGGAGCGGGCTTTTTTGGCGAGTGCGTTCGGTCCTCCGGGTCTGTGCGGGTGGCCGAGAGGGGCCCGGGATGGCGTTTTGGAAGAGATCCTCCCGAGTTCTTCTCGAAGGAAGGCAAGGGAGCGATATTTCTGGTGCTTCGTCTGCGGTTCCAGGTACCCTGGTTCGAACGCCGGTCCCTCAACCGCCGAGGCCTACCGCGCCAGTCAGTCAATGGCCGTTGGGGGAAGAACGAGAAGAGGGGCAAACCGGGACAGGTGGAAAGGCTGAATGAAGCGAAGTGAGAGGCTGCTCTGAATGGCGTAATAGGCCCCCTCAATGGGCCGGAGATCAGATGTTGAACTTCATGCTTGCTTATTATCTCACTCGATGGCCCCCCTCTTCTTACACGAACAAAGACAGGAGGCGAAAGCCGGGCTCCGGTTCGGTCTTCGTACGTAAATTACAAGCAAAAGCAAGGCGAGGGAGGGAGAGGACGGTAGAAAGAAAGAAAATAAGAATCCCGAGAAACAGGTCCGGTCCATAGGGGGGTGGACGATGCGTTGTCCCGTTGTTGGGATGAACGGTTGATGTGCCTGAGCGTGCCAACTCAGGCCGTCAATGCTTCCTGGGATGTCGAGGATTACAGACTCGACGAAGGATCGGTTTACCGGACGGACGACGAACAATGTCCTGCGTTAGTGAGGCGCTCAAAGCTTCTGTTCTGCCTGCCTGTCTGCCTGCATGCCTGGTTCGGTTCATGCCTGCGGGTTTCTTGAAGACCTGTCTGGTCGGGGGAGGGGGCATATCTGACGATATGGGGGCCCGATTGCATGGCTCAGATGGAGCCGGTTTTGGTGGGCAGAATGATAAGGCAATGCAAGGCAGGACAGTGCGCAGGTATCTCTTGCGCTAATGTACCGCAGGCAAGGTGTGTGGGCAGGATTTTGATGGCTCTTCAATCTTGGGGGGCATGGGATGGATGGGAGGTAGGCCGGCACTTTGGGCGGGTATAATACAAACGCCGCTATTAATATCGAGGTCGCAGGGGTTCGCGTTCTGGGGTGCCAGCAAGAGAGAGACGCGAAGGAAACGATGGAGAAATGGAGGAGAGAAAGCAGGGAAGAAGAAGAGGATGAGGAGGAGGAAAGGAAGAGGAGGATGATGCTACCTAACGTTCTTTCCCATCGTACCTTCCTAGACACTGATACTGTACTGTACGGTTGTGGGTGTACCGAGGCAGGTGATGTACACTGCAAGTAGTGCGCAAGCGACGGCGCGCGGGAGGTGACCCGCGGCTCTGAGTCTGGGGTTTGTACTCTCGTACTGTACCTACCTGCTGAGCTTCCAGCGTTTCATTAAACAGCTGCAGCCTGCAGCTGCGCTGGCAATTGAGTGGGGGAGAGGAGCGCAATGGTATTCAGTAAACGACCCCCTTTCCAAACAGAATTCATGGAAAGGGCGAATTAGAAACCGGATCACGACCGACCAGGCTCTGCCGGCGCCGTTGCTTGAAGGATAGATGGAAAGAAAATCAAGTAATTTCTCCATCATATCGACCGGAAAGTGAAAGACCGGTGCTAGGCGTCCCCGAGAGCAGGGGAAAGAGAGGCTCGATCATCGGAGCAAATTCCGTGGAGATCTCGATGATGGATCGCCAGGTTTTTTTTCCTTTCGATGTGTACGGATACAACGCTCCCCAACCTCTATCAGTATCCGCTCTATATCTCGTCTTTCTGCCCACTTGTCCCGAGCGCCGAGGAAAAAAGGTCGATATGGGGAAACTACGTCCGAAATGGGCAGGAAAGAGTCAGAATTCGGGGGCGAGCTAGATGCGTTGTCAATGATGTGCAAGATGGGATATCTCCCGTAGGGAAGATTTGCATCTTATGCGAAGATCGACTGACAGGGAGTGACGACTAGGCTGAACCTTGGGGCGTGGTTTAGTGCAGAGGGGACGTTTTGCTCGCTTTGCGTTTGCGCCAGGCACGCCAGTGGTCAAAACTTCGAAAGCCCGCCGACCGGTCAGGTACCGGACGGGCAGGTACGGGGGGCACCCCTCGTCGGCTGTGAACCGGCTGCGCAGAATTTCGCAGGGGAGATTCACATGGGAGAGAAAGCCGTCAGGTACCGATGGAGATGGGGGACGGGGACCGGCTGAGGAGGAGAGAGCGGAGGATACGCACGCACGAGCTCTGGAGGTGGACCACTCTGCTGAACTGGCAGGAGCGAGCGGGTTGGAGAGGCACAGGTACCGAGAGTACATTGGTACCTTTGATAGGTATCTTTCCAGGATACGGCAGTTACGTATCTATTGGTCTCGACCGGGAAGCGGCTTCGAGCTTGATTGACCTGCTGGGAAGGAGAACTGGGACAGCCTGTTGAAACACTGTCAGATGTCACAGCCAATGGGACGCCGCGAGGTGGAAACGGTTTGATTGGGGACGGGGAGCTGGGGGCGCGACCGGGCACGCGCAGCGAGACACGAGGTTTCTGGAAGAGCGAGAACATGTGCGAAGGGATTGGATGCTGGGCCAAGGCATGATGTCACGGATGGGGTGGGTATTAGGTGATGGAGAGACCACTGGAGTCGGGTCCACGTCCCCATCTGCTTCAGGGCTGGCTGGTAAACTCAACTTCTCTCGCCTATTTCCTACTCCTACCTGAGTCCTGACATTAGTACTACAACACACACTCCCTGCCGTATTGCTCCAAACCAGCAGCCCGACACCGACACCGACTCCGACAATATGCGTTGGTAATGGCGCCGTAATGAAATCACGGAATTCGACGGGCAGGTATCATGACTAGCGTCAGATGTCTCTCTCACAGAGACACCACCCCCCGCCCCTCAATGATGGGATGTTGTCTCTCGCCAGTGCGAGACATCCCCCGTACCTGGTCTTGGCCTCGCCGTGAACCCCGGGGTTTCGGGGCCAGTGGAGAGACAAGTGTCGTAGCATAGGCGTCACGTTTGGCGCTGCGGTTGCGGGCTGAGGACCAGAAACCACTTAAAGCTGTTTCTGACCTGTGTTACGGCTACGGAGCACCTGGGTACACGTACGGAGAGCATGAACCTTTAATGACTGGACTTGGCCCAGTCTGGTCTGTCTGTCTGCCTGATGGTTTGGAACGGCCACGGGGGCGTTGAGTTTCGAGGCCTCGATCTGCGATGGCTGAGTCGTTTATACGGAAACCTGTGATTGATGTTAGACATTAGACCCGTTTGGCCAGCCATGGCCACGCGGTTCACGGATATATGCCAGCCAGACAGACACCGGCACGCTCATTCGTCACCCTCTCTCGCCGCCGCATTGCGGTCTGCAGTAGCCTATTCCACACGCGGCAAGGATGGCTACCTCTCACCCGCGGGATGGATTACGATCAAGGTCATCTTGGGGTTGGCCTCTAGGGTTGGCCGCCGTCTCCCAACGCACATCCGTGCAGTTTTGTTAGTGCATTCACCACCGCCGGCGGGCCACTTTGGGGCTGCGAGCAGGCTCCTTGCATTGAGGCTCGAGCCATTTTAGTCTCGCGAGGAAGAGAAGAAAAAAATGTGGTTTTTAAAAATGGAGACCGGCCCATGGAAATCATGGACAGGGCCCCAAATCTAGAAAGCCCATCAGGCTGGCGCTGGGCCGGGATGGACGGGACGAGAGGTGATGCGATGGTGAGGACGATTCCTAGTTTGGTTTAACTCGACCTTTCCAAGGCCTGGGATCTACCAAGGGCCCGAGCTGAGCTGAGCGAGCCCGGTGCGGAGGGTCACGTCGATTCACGGCCCAGAATCCCAAATCCAACATCCGGAATCCAGAGTGGCAGAGCCCAAGAGCCCAGAGCCGGCGGATCGAGCGAGAGAATGAAATGACGGGCACAAACGCATCAGACGAGCACAATCGCCGCCGCTCTTATATCATCGAGTATTAGTAAGGCGACGGGGGACCACATTCACATTCCGTACCTGACGATCTGGCCAGCCCCAAGGGTCTCACCATCCCGTCCCACGGCGGGGAATAATCGTCGCGAGACATTTTACAAACGTCAGACGAATTTCGGATACGGCTTGTGAAAATTTCTGAATTTTTTTCTGGCCTGTGGTCCGGTTCAAATTTTTCCCAACCATCGCAGAGCAGAAAAAAAGAAGAAACATGTCGAGCCGGGTCTCTATGCTCTGACACAACCAGCGGTATCCCGTGATTCTCCGGTCGTGATAGGTCGGGAGAGCCCAGTTTCAGCTCCCGAGCACCACAGCCAATGAGAAGCGGGGGCATGGGGCAATGGATGCTGTGATTGGCCAAGAGCGACGCGTTTGTTGTTTTTCCCTTTCCCCACCCGGTGCGACGCGTCCCGGACGCGCCAACGACATTCCATGAAATCCTGTGCCTGGAGCGCTCGCTCTACCCAGCCAATCCCCGCAAACGAGGCCATCAGAGAGACCCGGCCGAAAGCTCAAGCAAGAGAAAAGAACAGGACAGGAAATCGTCTTCGTCGTCGCAGAGAGAGAGAGAGACAGATTTTCGCACGCACACTTTGGTAGGAAGAGAAAGGTTGCTGCAGATCAGCCGGGGGTTACGATGGCAGGTGGTGAGGCGGGCGCTTAGCCGCAGAACCAACGAGCGGCGAGCACTACCGTGACTGGGCCTGAAGCTAGCTGGCCCGAAGCCTCGAACCATTGCCAGAGGGGAAGCAAGGAGCCCATGGTGTCTTCTTTTTTGGGGAGGCTTGCGCTACCACCGGCTCGACTCGGCGTTCTTTGACATTTCGCAGTTTCGAGACGGGCCTTGACGAACGGCCGCCACCTGCGAACGAGGTCGAGAAGGACAAGGACGGGCGATATCTCTCTCTCCCTCGTCCTCTGGCTTATGTGCCGTCCGCCTATCCGTACACTACGCCGTCTGCCCAGGCGCGGCAGTCTATACCCAGTCTTCCCCGGCAGAAGCCTGGCTCGCTAGGTGGCCACCATCGGATGCGTGTCAAGCTGCACCCGCAGACTCCAGCTCGCCTCCAGCGTCCATCCCGGATCGCTCATGTGGGAGCAGAGACACGGGAGACACGCTGGGCTGGGAAGGCAGACATCCGGCTGGCGCATCTCGGAAAAAGAGCGACGAAGAAGAGGAGGAGTCGGAGAAGACCATCCACACTCGCTAGGTCGCTCGCTCGCTGGTCGCAGTGTGCTGTAGGCTGGCTGTAAGCCCTCACGGGTCCACCCACGGACGGAGTCTCGCATGAACTGCAAAACCTGCTTGCATGTTTGCATAGCATAGCCCTCCCGTCCTCCATTCACATTTCGTACAAACGTCGTCACCTTTGGGGCCTTGGGGACCTCTGTCTGCCGGACGCAACCCGCGCACACCCCAAACCCCACCCAGCTGCGAAGCCTGACAAGCCTGAACCTGGCCCGGGACTGACCTGGCAGTGACCACCCAGGGAGCCTTGCTGAGGGGGGAGGAGCTGCCACTCTCCGTCGCGACTGCCGTAGGGACATCGCATCGCACATCTTGTGGGTTTCCCTCTTTCCAACGACAACGACAACGACGGAACCACGAGGTCAACGACGAACGGTCCAAGCAAAAGACGGCAAACGCAGAGACAAACGCAAACCCTCGACGGCGTGTCTGACAGTAAAAAAAGGCACCTGACGTACCTGACGTACCTACCCAATCCAACGGCCTTGGGGAGCACCGACCCCCTCCAACCCGACACCGATACCCTGGAGGAACTCTGTTCGCGTCCAACAGCGCAGGCGCATCGGCATCTCGAGAGTGTAAAAAATTTAGAAAAGCCGAACGGCGTGTTCCAGCAAACGGTCGCCCGTCAAGTACGCGATCCATCGCCGTAGCCATACCGCAGCGCGCAGCGCGCAGCAGCATTTTGTCTGTCCGGATATCCATGCACGCACGCTCTTGCCGTGACCATTGACATACATCCCGGACGGTATCAAGAGCACGCACTCGGTACCTACCTACTCATACACACCACCACCATTACTTGCTATCATGTACCCTCCCTGCATCTAGAGTACACTAAACACAACCAAAGCGGTCTGCGTTCTCTCACTATCCACCGTCCTCGCGGGCTCTCACTCACCACCTCACCTCTACTGCTACTACCGCTACAAAGTACCTTTTATTTTACAAGTCTACACCCACACACCCCTGCTGCCACCACCCTCGGCGTACCCTAGCCTGGTAGGTCGTGTCACAGCCCACGCTCCTCTCGTCCAATCGCCCATTCCTCCCGCGCCCCAGCGGGACCCACTGGGGGACATCTCTGGGCGTGCTGAGCTGGCGTCAAAGACAAGTCAAGTACCACCCGGGGCCTCCACTCCCACTCGCCTTGGCTCCGTCCTACCTTGACCACCTTGACCTTGCACCTTATCCTCTCAGTCTCCTCTTACTGCCGCCCGTCGACAACTCACATCCCATCCCGTCCCATCCCATCCCAAAATCCTACACTCCAATTGGACTTTTTGGGCCAAACCACTTTACCACCTGCTTACTTTGACTTGCCTCTTTCTCCTCACTTCACTACCTGCCTGCCTGCCGTGCCGCCGCCGCCTATTACATCTTGCCTACCCTCCTCCCCCTCGCGTAGTGCCTTGCCTGATATCCCCTCTTTTCTTTTACAACTCTTCTTCGGCACCCATAAGGTAGCAGCAGCAGCAGCAACACCCAGCAATAAGCCGGTCGCGCGCACACAAACGCACTCGCACACATACTCTCGCACACACACAATCATACTGTACAAACGCGCGCAACGACAACCCTTCGTCTCAACATCGTCTGTCTCGTCCCGTACGCTCGACGACGCAAATAGGATTTCACATCATTGATCGCATCGATCGTGAGTCGTCGCTACAATTTGACCGCCAAAAGACCCCCTTGCATCCCACGACCCACAAGTCATTTCCAGAGTCTAGACCCGACCAAGGTGAGCCATGAGTCTCCTCGCCCGTTCTTCTCCCTTCAATCATGCGCGACCCCGTCCGCCTCAGGAACCTTGGAAAGGCCTGCCCTGTCAGCCCAGAGACTCGACACCGTACACCGCGACTACTTATCTAACCTTGTTGCCTTTTGGGCGGCTCGCTGACATGCCCTTTCCACCTGCCGTAGCCCACAACCCGCGCCGCAAATCCAGTTGAACCCCCGATTGGAAACGATAGTCGGCCGACATGGCCAAACCAACGCGCTACGCCGGCTCCCATGAGCCTTTGCAAATCTACCAAGACGACTTTTTCGAAAACCCGACGACCATGGTCAACCACGCACCTATGCCCGCCGTATCGAAGCCCCCGAGGAGGCCGCTCGGCGCCGCAAGCAACAACAACGTCATCCTCAACCCTCCCGCCCTCGCATCCGACAGACACTCGCCCCTGAAGGCCACCGCAGGCAACGCGAAGTCGCCTCTCGCCCCGTTGAAGTCGCAAGGCAACAGGTTGAACACGGTGCCGATGGCGCCACCATCATCAGCCAAAGCCCCGAACACCGACTCGCTGCACAAGAAGCCCTTCTTGTCCAAGTTCAAGACCGTCGCGCAAAAACCTCCCGTCGTGGACCTCGCCGCCGGCTTTGGCAAGGAGAACGTCCACCCTCAGCTCTACCCGGCGCCGCCGCCGCCGACGCTCAACTTTGACCAGTTCTACATGCACAAGGGACCTGGAAAACGCACACTAATGGAAGCCGCCCCCATCAAAGAATCGAGACCGATCAAGAAGGCCAAGCCCGACGAGTCTGGCCTGCCGCCCCATGACTCCTTTCCCGTCATTGTCGATGACGGGACGAAACCGGGCCACAGCTACGCGACTTTAATCGGAATGGCGATCCTTCGCTCGCCTCAACGCCGTCTGACCCTCGCCCAGATCTACAAGTGGATCTCCGACACTTACTCTTTCTATAAGGCGGAGGAATCGGGATGGCAGAACAGTATTCGGCACAACCTCAGCCTTCACAAGGCTTTCATCAAGGTGGAGCGCCCAAAGGACGATCCGGGCAAGGGCAACTACTGGACCATTCAGGAGGGCATGGAGCAGCAGTTCATGAAGGACAAGCCCGCCAGGAAGACCGCGATGACCGCCGAGAACGTGCCCGTCATGTCGACCCGAATGGAGCCCTCAAGACCCGTCAACGTCCCGATCCAGGAACCGACGCTGCCGCCTCCGGCCCCGATCACGCATGTCTCGCTGCCTCCTCTGCCTACCTCTCAGGCCACCGTGGCTGTCGAATTTTCATCCGATGCGACCATTCCCGTTTCCGACTCGGCGGCGCCTGAAGACGGACAAGACAAGGGACTCGACCAGGACTGCTCTCCGCTGCCTCCTGCAATGCACTCTTCACCGCCGATTCCGCGACACATGGAGCCCCGCAGTCGTACGCCTCCTCCGCCCGGCCGCGGACCAGTTTCCTCAATTACGCGATCGCACAAGAGGAAGTTTGCCTCCATGGACGACAGCGGCTACATTTCTTCGCTCGAGTCGTCGGCTTTGCGACAGCCCAAGACCGGCATCCTGACTTCCGAGGCTGACCGCCCTCGCAAGCGTAATCGCGCCGGTCGCGCCGAGGACGAGATTGCTCGCTTGCGTGCGTCCTCCTATGACAGCCCTAGCAAGGGTCGGTCGTATAACGCGTTCGCCCCACCTTCCTCGTCGCCGCTCCGCCAGCAGGGACAGATGCTGCCACCACTCACGCCGGCCATGAAGCTCAGGCCCCCCACCAAGGCGCCGCCCTCGGCCTCGCCTAACACCAACCTGCGGCTGCACCGCGACCACGTCCGCCAGATGCTCCAGTCCCCACTCCGGAAGATGGCTGGCGCCGGCGAGAGCAACGCGCCGTGGAGTCCGGCCTTCAACCTGGACGAGACGGTCTACAACTATAACCTCCTGGGTGCCGGCGACTTCGACATTTTCCAGGACATGGATAACGACTTTTTCGACGACGTGCCCCAGGAGTCGCCTTCCAAAAAGTCGGTGAAGAGGCCTCGTGTCGAGCGCGCAAACTCTGCCAACACTGCTTTGGCCGAGGCGACTGACAGCGCCAACGGCCACAAGTCGGTAATTTCCACGCCCTTCCTCAAGGCACCCGCACAAAATGCCCCCATGTGGGAGACTCCGAGCAAGGTCTTTGACGGCCTCTCGTCCCCCATTAAGGCTGGCGGCGACGCCTCGCAGTGGAGGTTCCCGTCCCCGACGAAGATTTCGTCCTCCTTCTACGAGGTTGCGGCCGAGGGCGACTGGCCCTCATTTACATTCGACAGCGCCGACTTCATGTCGGAAGAGACCACGGAGTACTCGGGTCTGGACATTCTGCAGGGCTTCGAGAAAATCGGTTCGGGCTCGCAGCCCAAGCCCTCTGGCTCCAAGCCCGGCAAGCCTGCTTTTGGACGGAGTTACACAACGCAATTCTGATCTCTCCCTTGAGACCCTTCCGTCTCAACTAAGCGCTGAGACATGACGACCGTTACGATGTATGAACATACTTATTGGCATAACGTCCGATGCCCCCGGCGTCCGACTGTTTCGACCACGATAATGGAGAGCGGGAAAAACTTTGGGCTGGATTGACTTAAAGACTAATGTCTGTTACGGTGTCCGAGGCTTTGGCTTTTCATATTCTTGTCCATGATTGTTGCTTTATGATAATGACGAAAGCAGCGCACATAACTCTCTGTCTGGCTTATGGGAGGGCATCACACGCATCTGGCAGGATCGTTTGGGGGGTTATTGCTTTTTATTGTTTTACCCCCAATACCATGGCTCTCTGGTCTTGTTTGCGCAGCGGACCAGGCCGCGAGCAGGTTTGGGTCTTTCGGCAGGAAGTGGTTTCTGGCCAAAATGCCATCGGCTTTTGTGGTTCTCTAATTGCTTTTTTTCATTTTTGCTGTTTTTCGTGTTGCTGTAGGAAACCGGGTTTTTTTCATGTGTGGCAGGCAGTTTAGCCTCACACGCCGAGGGAGGACACACTTCCTTACTCTAGTGCTCAATACTAGTACCTAGTACCTTGCGAGGTCGCATCCACATACTCTTTTTGCTTCACGTGAGACCTGCCTTTCGGATTAAACATGTCACGCTGTCATGACAGGCGATTTGCATCGTTTGCTCAGTTTATCTGTCCGACCCCAGGCCTGGGATAGTTTTTCATCTGGAGACGAGGAGCATGCGACATGATGACTCCCAGATCAACCCCCAACAGCACGGACGGAGCAGGTCCACGCAAACTAATGAGCCAGTTGTTAAATCAAGAACGGGTATCATGTTGATTTGCTCTAAAAAATCCCATGCCAAACATGTCTATGCTCATTCGAAAGCCTTTAAGTTGTCCCAAGTAAAAACGCCAGCGTTCACCAATAGTTTCCGTCGCATCCGCCCGCGTAAATTCGTAAGAGGGAAGTACAGAAGCGTGGCACGTTATTATATGTGCATCTCCGTGGCCCACGTCAATAGGGAGAGGCAGGTTAGTATATGCCCATCCTCGTGGCCCAGCCCCCTTCCTTTTGGTTGACGTTGATCTGGTACGGGAACGGATTCGATCCTTGCGTCGTTATCGGGGGGATGTGATCCTTGTGGGCATTTACGAAGGTGATGACCTTCATAACGGTGGTCATGAGCGTCTGTTCCATGGCCTTGCGGACCTTTGCCCTCTCTGCGTCCCGTTAGCATCTTGCGCCTTACAAAGATGCGGTAATAGCTACCGGTCTCCGTCCTGGGCTCCGCGACCGTGACTTTCACGGTCCAGCACTCCCAGCAGACCTCCTCGTCGCCGCGCATGAGCCACGCCTTGCGGCGCTTCTTCTCGAAGAACTGCACGTTGAGCTGGCCGCGGCCGCCGCTGCCGCCTCCCGGGGCGGAGGTGGGGTTCGTCGAGGAGCGCTCGGCGTCGAGCTGGCGGACGAGGGCGGTGGCGCGCTGCTCTATCATGGTCTCGAGCTCGACGTCGTCGACGTAGGGGAGGGTCAGGTCGAGGACCTCGCGGGTGTAGGGGACGACGGCGGGGAAGAAGCGGTGGAAGAAGATGGTATGGAGGATGCCTGGCCGAGAGGGGGTTGTAAAGTTAGCCTCGAGTCTTTTTGTTGTCGTGCGTGAACTGTTTGGTGATCCTCAAGAGTGTGCGTCGCGACGTCGTGAGGGATATGACGTCTGGCGTGGCGGGATGGAACGGAGTGACGGTACCTTTGACCACGTCCCGGACAGAGGCCGGATCCGCGAAGGCATCGAGAATAAACTCCGGTGGACTTTGTTGCTGCATCGTGGGCGGGCTTTCCGAAGGTCTGGGACGGCGGGATTTCGTGAGGTTAGGGATGTGACGATGGCTACTTCCAAGGTTTCGGACACCACAGGGCCGCCCCTAGAGATACGGACGTGACAGCCCAGTGACAGAGGGGTAGTAAGTAAGTAAGATGCGCCGACGCCGCCGCCTGCCCCGATAAGGGGGGAGAAGGGAGGGAGGGGCGAGTGCGCTAGGTAAGGCCAAGGTGGCAGGGATGCGATTACCCCGAGCTGGGAGCCCCCGCCCGGGGCGGTACGTAGCAGCGCAGGAAATAGCGGCGGGCGGACATTTGTATGCGCCAACTTCCCCGGTTCCAGCGGTTCCAGTGGGTAAGAAGGTACCTACGAAGGTACCTAGGCAGGTGCGTTACTTCAGCCACGGCGTGCGCCTGCCACGGGCATGAAAGGCACTGATGGACGGGTGCCCATCGCCTGGGTGTGGCTGGGCCGAGGTAATCACGGCACCACGACATGGAAGCAGAGCACCGAAAGTTGGGTGGGAGCTGCTTGCTATTGCCCTCTGTACCTTACCTTACCTTGACCCTCCCATTTGCTTAATTGCCCACCCAGGTAATTACGTGCTCCCGACCAGCCTTCCTGGAGCTTCCCTCTCTATATGCCAATTTCGGGGGAGGCAATCGCCCCGTTTTCTCTTCATATCATTCTGGCAAGAGACTCGTAGAGTTTTCTGATTCTTTCTGTTCTACCGAGCCCCTACTTTGCAGGTTCAATCGGGCATTTTATCTCCGTCGCAGCACCAGTATCTCGGACCAGGCGACCTCGGATATCTGGTCACCGACTACCCAGACAGCGCAACCACCATGTTCGAAGCCACTCGGGGATGGTTCCGGCGGAATAGGACGCCTCTCGCCATCGGCGTGGGAGTCGTCGGCGCCGGCTATGTCGTGACGCAGTATGTCCTCGGCAAGATCAACGATGCCCGAGAGCGCATGAGCAGCGACCGCATCGCGAAGGAAAAGTGAGCTTCGGTCCCGTCCCCCTCCCCATGACTCCCTACGCAACGCTAAAATCATTGACTTACACACGACGTGCGCAGCCTTCGCCGGCGATTCGAACAGAACCAAGAGGACTGCACCTTCACCGTCCTCGCCCTTCTCCCCACCGCGACGGCCAACATCCTCGAGGAGATGAACACGGAGAAGATTACGTACGAGATCCAGAAGATGAAGGGACAGAACAAGGGCATCAGGAGCGGCGACAGCGCGAGCCCGCCGAGCATCGCCGACACCACCATGACGGAGGATGACGGCCGGAGCGTCGTGAGCAGCGGCGTCCACAGCGAGAGCGGTCTCCACGCGAGCCAGGTGACGGTCCCTAGCGCTGCCGCGACGACCGGCGAAGGCGCGCAGGATGGCGGCGCGGCGGGAGCCGCGGCGGCGCAGAAAGCCAAGAAGACAAAGCGGCAATTATGGGATGACTTGACTATCAGCTGTGAGTGGACCGTGACCTACGATAAGGGGGCCAATTGAGATATGCTGACGCTGGGACTACAGCCATCACCAGAGCGTTCACCCTCCT
This sequence comes from Colletotrichum plurivorum, assembly GCA_014235945.1. Taxonomy (NCBI): domain Eukaryota; kingdom Fungi; phylum Ascomycota; class Sordariomycetes; order Glomerellales; family Glomerellaceae; genus Colletotrichum; species Colletotrichum plurivorum. Next base: position 115,294 of record WIGO01000099.1, read on the forward strand.
GTACACTCTCGCGCTTCTGACGATGCTGACGAGGATCCAACTCAACCTGCTTGGTCGGCGCAGCTACCTGTCGAGCGTTATCTCCCTTGCGACCGGCGCCGCGCAGGCGACCATCAGCCTCGAGAACAACGACGACGATGGAGTGGAGCCCTACGGCAATGACTTCCAAACCAACCGCCGATATTTGACATTCAGCTGGTGGCTCCTCAACGAGGGATGGAAGGAGTTGGGCCAGCGTGTTGAGGCTGCCGTCCGCGAGGTCTTTGGCCCCCTGAGCCCGCGCGACCTGCTCAGCTTTGAGCAGTTCTCGGAGCTGACGCTCGCGGTCCGTAAGATTGTCGAGGGCGCAACGCCCGAGGAGCGCCGGAAAGCCAGGTGGCTGCCCTACCTGCTGCCGCCGCGGGACCGCGAGGACCACGTGCTCCGCGAGTCTGGTATGCTGGAGGAGAGCACCGTGATGCTGTCCGAGAGCGCAACGTCCCAATCTCCCTCGATCTCACCCGCCGTCAGGAGATTGCTGGACGAGACGTCGGACCTGATTGAATCCCCGTCCTTCTCGCACGTCACGACCCTCCTTCTGGATGCCGGATTCTCCGCGTTAGTGGACAAGAAGCTCGCGACGGCCGCCTTTGACAAGCCGGATCTGGCGCAGTCTGAGCCCCGCACCTCGCAGGTCGTGCTGCTGCCCAAGATCCTCTCGGTGCTCACCAGGCAGGCGCACGTCATTGGGAACGGCATGCCCAACGAGTACCTGCAGGAGATGGAGCAGGTCCGCGAACTCGAGGGGTTCGCGGCGGTGGTGTACTCGAGCAATTGGGAGAACGAGATCCAGCAGGAGGAGGGCGGTCTCAGTGGGAGTATCGTAGACGTCCGGGCGAGCGAGGTGATGCAGCCAGCGCATCCCAGCCAGGCCACCACCAACATCCCCAGCCAAACGCAGACAACGACGCAGGGCACGGGAGAGGAGAGCGTGGTGGTGGTAGACCCGCAAACCAGTTTTGAAAGCGCTTGGGGAAGGGCAGTGGACGCGAAGTGAGCGGCTCGGTTTTCGGGGCAAGACGATTTTCTTTTCTTTTCGACTAACGAGCAACATGGAACTAGCTGGATGGCGGGCGACGACACGGATATTAAAGGTATCATTGTATAATCTATGGCGAGAGATAGATGGGACTCTCGATCTGTACCAATAGCGCTGGCTAGCCTTGAATCAAAGACGGCAGCCTCTCTTTCTTGCAACGCCGTCCCCTGCTCCGTCTTTCGCCTGTCTCGCAGTGTTCTTCCCCCTCGTTAAATGTGCCCGTCTCTATAGATCGGGGCACTCTTCTGGGCACGGCTCGCGGCCCGGAGAGAGGCCAGACCTCTCGTCTTCGGGGCTCTCCTGGCCATTTTCCAGCGCCTCTCGGCCGGATATGTGTATGTGGTGTGGTGTGTGTGCGGACGGAGGCTTCTGAGCCCGGGCACGCTGCGTATTGGTGATATTCGTTTCCTTCGTTCGGTTACCGTGGCCGGCCTCTTCCTCACATCAACCCCCTGATGAATTGGTCCAAGCCCAGCTCGAAAAGCTCGTTCTTGACGCCCTCTCCGCCCTTGTGCTCCGCCGGGGCCAGGGGATTCTTGACCACTGCCATCGAGGATCAGTCAGCATTGTCCTTCTAACTCCTTCCCTCCGAGGCGCCCTAGAAGCACGTCAGAACTCACCGTATTCCACCCAGAGGTTGATGTAGATCTGGTGCAGCACGTTCCGCATGCTCAGCGTCGCCGTGTCGGTGAGCATGACGAAGCGCAGGTTGGACGGGGTCTCGTAGTAGTGCAGCTTGTACCCCGAGGTGCGGAAGCTGATGAAGGCGTCGTCGTCGCCGCCCAGCTTGCGGACCATGTTGCGCAGGGAGAAGACGGTGCCGAAGACGAGCTTGGCGTCGTCGGATGCCGTGTTCGCCGTGCCGCGGCGCAGCTGCTGGGAGGGCGGCGCCGCGCCGGTGCCGGAGGAGGGAGGGGGAGGCTGGGAGGAGGGTCGGTCGGCGGCGGCGGTGGGGAGCCAGGTCTTGAGGTAGATGCACTCCGTGTGCCGGTCGAAGATGTAGAAGGAGTAGACGACCATGGCGGGCGAGGGGCCGCGGGGCGCGGCGGAGGGGAGGGAAAGGTGTCGGTTTGAGGTTTTGGGAGACGGTTGCGGGCGAGATCAGGGTCCCATTCCGTTTGGGGAGGGTTCGCGACGTGGGAGAGGAGATCTCGGGGTCGGGTGAGGGTTTGGCGTTGATGTGTTGGCGAGAGCTTTCGAGGCTCTTGGTGCGACTCGATGTGTACGTTTGTAGGTGAGGTAAGGTACCTCAGTAGGGACATGCAGCTGTACTCTGTCGCAAGCCCGGGGCGAATGAGCAGACGCCTGCGAAACTTGGGTAGTGACCCACCCGGGAGTGCAACCCCGGGTCAGCCACGAACGACCACCATTAGAGCCACATGCTTTCACAGCTGCTTTAACATTTTTGGGATTGTCCGATATTGCATATTACAACTTAACAGTTCACCTTTACTAACGGTATTCAAAAACCCAAATACAACAACAAGGGGGGGCCTCTGTGGAAAGATGAGTTGTGCTCACAAGTAGTGTAGAAACGTTCACAAAAAAGGACACCAAAGCTACTCAACTATATGACTAGCAAGATATGAGCAGCTTTCCCAAATCCCGTGACATTGCTGTCGAATTGACATAGTGGCTTTGGCCCGAGAGAAGATCGAATCCGTGTTCTTAACCGCCTCAACTACTGCGGTTCTGGAGAAGAGAATTCTGGTAGAGCTCTATTTACATCCTTCTTTGATCTTTGATGTTCCTGGACGGGACAACACTTATCCCATGAGTCCTCCCAAGTACTACTGCTTCATCTCCCACGATGCATCCACCAACAAGTCGAGGACGTTGACCTTGCTTAAATCTTCACTTTGGAAACCTCTTACAGTTGCCACCGGATATGGATGACCTTGAGATTTCATGAACATTCGGCAAGTCTTAATGACCAGGTGTGCGAGGAAATGGGAGATCCCCCTTCGTCTCTAGCCAGGGGACTTGAAGCCAGTGACAAGGACCACCAACAGGGGCTGATGGCTGTGGAGCTCTTGACAAACCGCCCATCGCCGACCCCGGACCCGCTAGATGCTCTTCCACGTCGTTTGAAAGAGGGGCTTCTACGCCCTACAAGGCCACTGGAGGGAGGGCCAGGGCAATGCGCGCGACGCGCCTAGTGTTATGCTGCCGATCTGTTTCCGACCTGCATACAGGTATTTTTCTTGGCCATTACACCTTCGGTGACCGTCTACACGGGTAGCTCGACCCTTGAGTGATTCCCGTGCAGTTCCGCCCTCTGATAACGAGGATCCTGCGCATCCAACTCGAAATTCTCAGGTCTTTTATGATGCTCAGAGACCCCGAGAGTTGTTGAAGCCGGCGCAGACGGGTGGTCCGAGTTTTTGGCGGCCGCGACCGCAGCTTCTGGTTTCCTCAAGCTCGGCCTCCTCAGTCGCCTCACCAGCAGAAAGGCAACCAAGCCGACTAAAGCAGCACCCAGGACACTTCCTCCAGCGATACCACCCATCGCTCCAGGGCTCAATTGCTTGCTTCTGCTGCCGCTGGGGACGTTCGGAACGGAAGACGATAGGTTGAGGAGATCCTCAACACCCGCACTGTACTTGATTTGGGCGAGGTTTCTACGTCTCCTATCAGCGGTGCTTCGTACCAAAAGGAAAAGGGTTTGTGCAGCAGAAGAAAGGACTGACCCTTCATCATACCAAGACTTGACGATGTCCGGCGTTTCGTACGGAGCAGCTCCGGCGTCATATTGGGTTTTCCATTCCAAACCTGTCAGGTCGAACACACCCAGACCCTGGGGGAATGGGTCGCGGTCTCTGTAGCGCTCTTTGGCCCCGGGGTCCAGGCCTCCGATGGTGATCATCTGGCGCTGCCCGGCAACGACGCAATCCATCTGAGCACGTGGGCTCTTGGGTGTATACTCGGCCTGCTTCCAGACGAAGCCTGGCAAACTGAGCATATAGACATCGTCGAAACCCCTGCCGCTATTCTCGCCGCCGAATACAAAACTGAGGGTTGGTGAGCAAGAATGGATATCGAACGTCCAGCCGTTCACCTACATTTCGTACGTGTTGCCGGTGCTATTCGCCCCGACCGTGCAAAACCACCGGCGTCGTGGCGGCGCCGTGCCGCTCGTTTGCTGCGAGTACCACCGCTTCGTTGCGGGATCCATGAAGGAGACTTCCTCCATGCTGATATCACTCAGATTCCCTGGGGCCTCGGGGTCCCACTGACTACCGCCCAGAATCATGACCAATCCTTTTGTCCCAAACATTGGTACGTAATGGGCGCTGGCCGAATACAGAGTCTTCGAACTGGAGTATGGGGTCTCCGTGTGGTTCGTCCAGGACTGTTGCTGCGAGGCGTAATCAAACTGGAAGAAACCCGACACGAACACTTCGTACCCTGAGGCCTTGTCCGTCTCCTCCGACATTCCTCCAAAGTAGAAGCCTGATTCGGGAGTGCTCGCGAAGGCCCCGCCGTAGGAACGGCGCAGCATGCCCATGTCGTGATTAGGTTCGGTCTCGGTACTCCACGATCCTCCCCCAACGTCGTCGGCCTTGAATTTCCACAGCTCTGTCTGAGGATCCCTTACGTCGCGGATCAGCCCTCCCCATGTGTAGAAAATGCTGGAGGCATGGTCTGTAAAGATTGCCTGTCGAATGATGTTCGGGGCACTCTTTTCGATGCGTCTCATTCTGACGTCTTCTGGCCTCCACGATACGGAGAGATCAAGCGAAAGGGTGCTGTTGACTACCGGCGAGACGCAACGTCAGCAAGGCTCAAAAGCAATCCTTTTGGATGAACAAACTTCCTTCGGGTCTGTTCAAGCCCGAGGGCGAGTAGGAGTACTGGCTCACTTGCCCGCCATCCATGTACAGGTAGTTCCCGAAAACGGAAGCTGCGCATCCTCAATCAGCATCTCGAATACTTGTCCTGTGGCTGAAACGTGAGGGGTTCGAAGAACGTACCTCGAGGCCACGTCTTCCTGATAAAGTCACTCGGGGCAGGTACGTCTGTCAGTTCGCCGTTGCTAGATTGGGCGCCGCAGGTCGCCAATAGGTGTGCAGCAACCAGCCATGCCGAAGTAAACCAGCTTGGTGTCATGGAGAAGGATCCGCAAGCAAATTAAAGCGAGTGTTTGAAACGATCGTGATTCGATGCAGCTCGGCCGAGAAGTGAGTGGTTTATCAACACAGAGGCTTGCAAGCGTCACTTCCCAGGAGAATACCGGCAATGAGAAGGGACGGACGCCGAATATATAACAAGAGTTCCATTTTCATGTCGCCAGGCTACAGGTCGCATCTTTCCGTGCCATGCCTATTAGGGGAAAAGGGGGTCAATCGTCGCAAGTTCATATTGGGGGCATCTGGTGTGACCGTCTCTCCGGCTTCTTGTCTTAGAACTAGAGGCTCACAACATTTGGTGTCAGTGGTCAGCCTTGTTGTTGCCGGTCAGGGCAGCCCAGCTGCGACAAGCAACATGAACAACAGAAGGAAGTTAAAAAGGTGTTCTTCCCGTGCCGTTTTCCCGAGGTCGCTGTCGGCATGCCCAATTATTTTTTAGTGGTGATGCAAGTTGGCGATGCAGCTTCGGGACTTGTTGGTGAACTACACTAGTGTAGGCAGGGATTTGGACCGACGTGCGGACGTGGGGGCCGAAGGGAAGGAACAGCTGAAAATGACGCCCAATTTTCTCACTGCCTTTTCAGTCTGCCTCGTCCCCTCCCGACCTCCTCTTCCCTCCGATTTTTTCTCTCTTAAGGCTTGGCAGGTCTTAATTGTCCCCTAATCGCTTTCGGTTTTTCGCCTGGGTACGGGCTTCGTACTGGTCTCAAAAAACGGCGCCAGCTCCGTCCGTTCCCCGATAACGTCGGCTCGGCTTGTTAAGCGCCAACAAAGGCAACACGCGCACACCACCTCGGTCTCGTCTGACAGCTCTGAAATAGAGAGACAGCTCTTTCACCCCACCTCCTGCTCTCCAACTTCGTCATCCCCAAGAATCGTCCCCCTCGTCTGTTGTCGCTGCCCTCGCAACTTGCAGTCCGCCCTTTGCAGTTCAGAGCACACGCGTTGCGCGAGCACGATGTATGAATCCAGCGACGATCAAGGTCTGCCGACAACGGCCATGGCGACGACGTCCATCGCAAGCCCCGCAGGCGGCATGCCCTCGCCTAGCATCGCCGTAGGGCTCCACGGCGATGCCCCCGAAGCTCGTCCGCCGCTCGCTGCCCACATGTACGTCACGTCACCAGTCAAAACCCGCTGCCGCTGCCCTACGTGAGCTGCGCTGCGCTGCGCTGCGACTTTGCACAGCCTCCCCCGCGCTCCACAGGCACCGCTGCAACCAGACCAGACCACTCTAATCTTCTCCGTCGCCTCTGCGGTGCAGATCCGATTCGGCTGCCCAGCCAACAAAGTTCCAAAGTCCCTTGCGGCATCACCGTCGAACGCCTTCCGCTCATCGCGAAGTCAAGGTGCGTACGTATTGCGCGCGTCGAGCCCCGCCCCGCCCTGCCCTGTGCTTCCTGGTGATGCGCGTGGTGGGGGCGGGGTAGCTTCCGCAGACGACGTCCAGGGACTCACGACCAGCAGGAAACCCTAGACGCCGTGACCGAGTATGGTAGCGAGGGGCAGGACGGACGCAGCCACCACCGAATCAACCAGTACATCATCCAGGAAGAGATCGGCCGTGGTTCCTATGGAGCTGTGCACCTCGCGACAGATCAGTTCGGCACTGAATATGTAGGACCTCCGTACCATTTGGCTGGATTGTCCGTGCTCACGCCCTGCAGGCCGTCAAGGAGTTCTCCAAGGTGAGGCTGCGGAAGCGCGCGCAGTCCAACATCCTGCGCCAGGGGGCTCGCCGGCCCCAGCGCTTCGCTCACCGTGTAAGTCTCAATGCGCCTCTCTCGCCGCATTTCGGAGATTTCGGCCAGGAGGCCAAGTCGAGCGGCACCGCGGCCGACGCCCTCTTTTTCATCCGGGAAGAAATCGCCATCATGAAGAAGCTCAACCATCCCAACCTGGTCCAGCTGATCGAGGTGCTTGACGACCCGGAAGAGGACTCGCTCTACATGGTCCTCGAGATGTGCGAGAAAGGCGTCGTAATGAAGGTCGGTTTGAACGAGAAGGCGACGCCGTACGGCGAAGACTCTTGCCGTTACTGGTTCAGGGATCTGATCTTGGGCATCGAATACCGTAGGTTTTCGTTTTCTTCGACACCATCAGCCCCGTTCTGACGTGTAGCAGTGCACGAGCAGGGCGTAATCCATCGTGACATCAAGCCAGATAACCTCCTTCTCACCGAGGACGACGTCTTGAAGGTTGTAGATTTCGGGGTATCTGAAATGTTCGAAAAAGCCGGTGAGAGTATGATGACCGCCAAGTCGGCCGGTTCGCCCGCCTTCCTCGCCCCCGAACTCTGCGTAGTCAGGCACGGCGACGTCGACGGCAAGGCTGCCGATATCTGGTCCATGGGCGTCTCGCTGTACTGTCTGCGCTATGGGAAGATTCCGTTCGAGCACGACGGCGTGTTGGAGATGTATGAGGCCATCAAAACGGAGTCGCCCATTCTGCCCGAGGACGAGAACCCCGACTTCGTAGATCTTATGAATAAGATCTTGGAGAAGGATCCGAAGAAACGCATCCGTATGGCTGAGCTGAGGGTAAGTCTGAAAGCCAGGCTGGGTGACCAGACCCGTTGACGATTAGCAGGAGCATCCTTGGGTCACGAAAGGGGGAGCCGATCCGCTGCTGTCAAAGGAGGACAATTGCTCAGTCCTCATCGAGCCCCCAAACGAACTGGAACTGAACCGAGCTTTCACTCGGAAAATGAATCATCTCCTCTGCGTGGTGAGTGGAGTGGGAATGTTCTGCGGGATGATCAGATCTAATCTCGGATGCAGATGAAAGCGATCCACAAGTTCAAGGCTATTCTTACCCGACGGAGACAACGTCGAAACCCCGAGCCCTCGCCCAGGGGCAATGATGGTACCGAGTCCTCCGACTCGGACAGGGACAGGGACCGGGCGCGAGCGCGAGCGGAGGAGATTGAGGCCCTCATCGCGAAGCGGCGGGAGTTTCTGAAGAAGAACGACGCCGACGACGTCAAGTCCGTGGCGGAGCCGCTTATTTTGGGTATCGGGACCGGATCCCGAGATGAATTCGACAACGAAGAACCCTCAGCCGGTGCCGTGGCCGAGTCGCCAACCAATGTCGACTTCAACATATACGACAAGGCTTACGAGGCCGAGGTGGATCGCATCATGTCAAAGCCGACCCAACAGACCACCATGTATCTGACGCGCTTCGTCAAGGACCGAGAGCACTACAAGGCAGTGGCCAACGTCGTCGAGGGAAATTCCGCTGCTGGCACGCCGGCCGGGACCCCGAGATTTGACACCCACCAGGCTGCGGCCAAGGGACGATTTGCCGACCTGGTTGCCAGCATGACCGGCAAAGGCAAGGCTGAGGAAGGCGAGGGGCAGTGAATGAGAGGGCGTGTCTGGGAATGGGATGCCGACAAGGCTCCGCTTGGCGTTGTGGTGGTTGGATAGTGCATTCGCGATCATTTCTTTCGAAATATGATACCTGTTCGTGATCGATACAATGAGGCCAGTCTAAAGTATACAGAACAGCCCGGTAGAGGTTGTCCCTTCGAGTGCTTCATTCAGGTGACGTTGGGAGAGGGACGGAGGACTGCGGGGCCGATGGAATTGGCGGACTGTTTTAAAATGGGGAACAGCCGTGAACGTTTCGTTCGGCCGAAGTTATCATCAGTCGTTTCCACCACGGTCATCTCTCTTGCCGAGAGTGGTTTCCACGCTAGTCCGTCATCCCGGTCGAGGTAACCAATCTCGTGCATGAGGGGGGACAGTAAGAACTGCCCAGGTGCACCTCTATTATGTACCTAGGCAAGGGGCGAAAAGTCTCCAGTCAGATTTCCTTCCTTTTTCTCACCACCAACCCGATCCACCCGTCCCCGTATCCATACCCCTCGGGACGTGCAACGCCGATCTTGCTCGCATCTTCTGCCCATACCAACATGCGATAACGACAAGGACGACGACGGCGGCGTCGGCGACTTCCATTTCGCAGATGGCAACGACGATTTTCTTCACCCGCAGGCTTTTCTCGACCACCAAAAAGGACATGATGGGCTTCGACCGGAGGCCAGAAGAGCCGAGCGCCGTGGCCCTAGATGAAGAGCCTTGCGTGGCAGAGAGCCCGCCCTCGACTTTATCGGTGAGATTCCCAATATTGGGCGCGCTTGCCGTAGGCATGCTGAACAAACAAACCGCACGCAGCTGCTGAGGCGATCTCTTATTCCTTCGCTGCCCGTCTCGAGCAAGCGCATGAGCCAGAGCGTACCTGCGTATCACTCCATCAGCACGATACCAAATCGCTGCGACACATGTCGCAGCCTGGACCTTTGGCGAGCCACGGAACGACTTCCGGGGTACACGCTATCGGCACTCGTGGACGGTGTTGTTCTCGCAAGGCTCAGGACCTTCGAGGATCCCAAAGACTGCGACATGTGTCAGCTTCTCTCCAGGCTGTACGTCAAGAACGACGCAGCAGCATCCGGCTCGGCCCACACGGCCGAGCTGCGAGCATTCCCCCTAGTGCCGTACATCGCTTTGCGGTCACACAGGCAGGGGTATTGGAAAGGAGACAAGAAGTACGTTTTCGAGTCGGACGATCTCACAGACTTCTTCCTTGCTGTTGTCCCGTCCGACTTCACCCACACCGGCGGCAGGGACAACTCGCGGCTAGACAGACTCGTCGATGCGCAGGGTCTCGTCATGTGGCATCGGGAAAGGCAACGAAACACCCGGCTGTTCTCCCCACGAATCGTCACTCCTCAGTTCAACCCCCATGTTGTGCACGAGTGGTTGAACTGCTGTAAAACTCATCACCCCAGCTGTCGTCGCGGACAAGGCGTGCTTCCCAGCATGCAGCTTATTGATTGCGAGAGTCGCAAGGTCGTTTCGATCGAGTCTCTGCCCCAGGAGGAACCCCCAGAGTATGTGGCCCTCAGTTACGTATGGGGCAAGAGCAGCAATAGCCTGATGGATCGCGTGGAGGCAGGCACATCAAAACCCAGCACGTTTCCCCGAGTAATCGAGGACGCCATTCAAGTTACTACCGCCCTAGGATTCCGCTTCATCTGGGTGGACAAGTATTGCATCGACCAGCACGATAACGGCAAGAAACACGAGCAAATCATGCACATGGACTTTGTGTACCAGAATGCTGCCCTCACCATCGTCGCGGCGTCTGGCGAAGACGAAACTTGCGGCCTGCCCGGCATCTCAACCGAGCGTTCCTCTCGGCAGGCTACTATCCCACATGAGCGGTTCAAACTCAAGCCGGCCCTCCCATCTCCTCGAGGGAGCATCCTGAGTTCTCGCTGGGCAAAACGGGGCTGGACCTACCAGGAAGCAGTTCTGTCGAGCCGACGTCTAATATTTACCGAAAGCCAGTTATACTTCGAGTGCGGTTCGATGAATTGCTACGAAAGCCTGCACATTTCTTTTGACGATCTATATCGAAAACGAAGACAACATCTAGACGACTACATCGGCCGTTCGCTGTTTGGGTCCGAGTTTCTAGCTCTCGATATGCCGGCGGAGAGCAACACGACAAGACTCGACAAGTTTCTGGCATACACGGACTGTGCTGAGCAGTATTCGAAACGAGTATTAAGCTTCGACGAGGACGGGCTGAACGCGTTCGGTGGAATAATTAAGAGGTTTGAGTCCGCATCTACATTTCCTATTCGCCAACTATGGGGGGTTCCGTTCTTTCATCCAAAAGACGACGTTTCTCCCCCTGTCGCGGAGGTGGATCATTTAGGATACTTCATGGCCGCGCTGTCTTGGAAACACGAACTATACAAGCCCACTCGCAGGCGGAAGCAGTTTCCGTCCTGGTCGTGGGCCGGCTGGGAAGGCTCGGTCTTCTGGCCACGGCCCTTTGACGCTCACAGCTTCAGGAGTTGGGAGGGGCTCGATATGACCAGCATCCAGCTATATCTGGACGATGGATCTACGTTGTCGCTATCTGACATCGACCCCCGGAACGCCCGTCAAAGCTTCTTCCAACCCAAAGCACTATTAATTCGCACCTCCGCCATCCCGCGGACTGCATTCATATCAGACACCTCCGGTTCAAGTATGCGGCTATCAAACGGCGGCGAAGTCCGACTGTTTCCCAGCAAAGAGGGCCTAGACGCGCCAAAAGCGTTCAAGAGGATCCAAAGCGGGCGCTACGAGGCCATTAAACTGGGCACGGTCAACGACGACGCGTATCTGATGCTCATCAAGTGGTACCGCAACTCGGCGTACCGCATCGGCACCTTGACCGTCAACAGGTTCTACCTGACTTATTATACACCGGAAGCCAGAACTTTCAAGATCAAATGAACCAAGCTCCTACTAATGCGGCGTCCAGCGATGGGGCGTTCTTGTTGGTCTTTGGCAGACTGCAACTTTTCCGAGCCAGGCCCTGCTAAGGGGCATTTCTGAGGGCTTGTCGAGAGATGTAATTACCTGTATATTCACCCCGCCGCCGCTCGCTCTGATGTTCTCTCTATTCGTGTCCATCAAGGGCGCAAGAGGTTAGAGGAAGTAATAATTCTCAACCTCCGGGCTTCGTCAAAGTGTTGGGATACTTAAACTGTTCACAAATGCGAGCCCCGATCCATAAAGTGCTCTGGTATCGTAGCAGAAGAGAACACCGGGCCAGATCGTCAAGCCCTTGCTCTTCGTCATCGTCTAGAGAGCCCCACAAACTCCAAGCCAAAAAAATAACCTACAACTTGGCCTTCTCGATCCTCTCCTGCTCAGCCCACGCCTTGTTGGTGCGCACGTTCTGCCAGAACCGATAGGCCGCAAGCGCCGCGGCGGCAGGCGGGCACGCCAGAAGCAACCAACTCCACCACACGGGGCTCGAAGCCTGCACGTGCCGAATGGCCTCGCCAATGTCCCTCTTCAGGTCGTCTTTGCTCCCGTCGTTCCACAGCACGACGCCCTTACCGGGGCCCCGGGCCTCGCACCGCCGCGCCTTGAGCCGCACGTCCGTCTGGCTCAGCACGCGGTTCTGCGCGTCCTCGGCCGTGAGGTGCGGGTCGCGCGCCCGGAGGCGCTGCATCTGGACCTCCGGATCCTTGACGGCGACGACGAAGACCACGCCGCACAGGCGGTCCAGCCCGCTCTCGAAGAGCAAAGGCACGTCGAGCAGCACGGCCCAGCTGCCGCGGACGTACGCGCGGAAGATGGCCTTGTACATCTCCAGGCGGACGGCAGGGTGGACGATGCCGTTGAGCACGGCGCGGTCGCGCTTGCGCTCCTCCGTATCGCCGAAGACGCGCCGGCCGAGGGCGGGGCGGTTGAGCGGGCGGCCCTTGCCGTCCGGCCCGGCCTCGGGCATCGCGTCCGAGGGGGGCACCAGGAGGTCCGGGGTCGTCGGGAGGAAGTACTTGACGATGGCGGCGTAGCCCTTGGTGCCCGGCTCGACGACCTGGCGGGCTAGGACGTCGGCGTCGATGAGGGGGATGGAGTAGGGCGGGCTGGAGAGGACCGAGGAGACGGTGGATTTCCCGGTGGCGATGGAGCCTGTTAGGCCGATGAAGAGCATCTTGGGCTGCGGGCGCCGTCTGGCGGGTGATCTGTGTGATTGTTTTCCCTTTAATTGGTTTGTCTGTTTTTTGGGTTTGGGAAGGGCGGCCTTGCTTCGGCCTTGGGATCGGAATAAATGAGGTGGGAACTGGATGAGTGAGATGGGGGAGCTTGAAGTCGAGGAAGGGGACGTCTGGAGATGCACGGGTGGTGCAATTGCTTGCGCCTGGGCAATGCGCTACTCCGCCTCGGCGAATCAGAGTGCGAGGCCTGTCACTGTCAGGTCATGGTTCGACCACCTATCCCTTCTACCGAGGTACTTAACAATGTGGCGTCTCGGCACCTCCACATGAAGTACATAGGTATATAACCACTTACATCTACCTCATCTTCAAGTGTCAGTGAAAGTTATATGATGAGTAGACAAATCAAAAGATGGCCGATATTTACCGTGATGATCGAAGTAAATAGTAAGCTATGGGCTAATTACAGCAGCGCCCGCGTCGTCATAGCTGGGATAGCCCTGACAACCGCCCCGAAGGCCGTGTTGCTTCCTACAAAGTGTCCACGAGGCAAGTGCCGACTATTACGTAGCTTAAGGCCAATTTCTAGTGTTGAAATACAAGGGCGCAACTGGTCAAACTATGAACTTTTATTTGAGATCATCTCTGCCCACTGCGATGGCGATGGCCTCACTTCCCTTCGGACGGCGACGGATGGGTAGGTAGAATCGGAGTGCCGTCGCGGTGCACAACATGCCTGCTCCGTCGGTTCTTTTCAAGCCAGTGATTCTTGCTACCTAGTTTCTACTTCATCTCTAGTTCCCTTCCTGTAGTTGCCTTGCCATCAAACTCCCATCTACCCATATACTCATCCACATCTTCATCCTCACATTCAAAGCTCCTCGTCACTCTCATCATCCTTGTACCCTTTATCGTTCTAGGTCTCATCCTTGTAGGCTTCGAATAGTAAAGCCTTGACCTCCTCCTTATGACCATACTTTTCTAAAAGTAAGTTCATAATTCTCTTCCTGTGAAAATAAGTATTCCGTTTCGCAGCTCTGATGACATCCCGCGTGAGCTCGACATCGTTGCTGTACGTCTGCGTCTGTAAAAGAAAGTCAAAGGTCTCTGCGTTCCCATTATCGGCTGCAGCAATGAGGATCTCCTGGGTTATCCTGACCTCCTCCCCTCCTTTTTCTAGAAGCGCAGCTATCGTCTCGGCCCTAGCGGAATCGTTCGCGACTATGGCCAAAATCACTCCTTGCGTGACCTGGATCTTATCCCCGCGTTTCTCTAGAAGTAAGGCCATTGTCTCATCTGACCCCCTCCGCGCCGCGCTCCAGAGGATTGGCGGTGTAATCTCGACCAAATCTCCGTACTTTTCGAGCAACATGGCGATAATCCTATTTCCAGCGCCCTCGTTTTTTGCAGCGGCTCTAAGAATTGCCTCCATGTTTTGTTTCAGGTTTTCAGCTGTAAAATGCCCTTTCTCGAACAGAACAGCTATGGTTTCTTTCCCACGTGAGTAATTTCCTGCCGCTATTATGAGGACGTCTAGGGTGATTTCAACCCTACCCTCAAACTTCTCAAGGAGGAATCCCAATAATTCGTCTCCTTTCGAAGAGTATGCTGCAGCTATCATGACGTTTGGAGTGATTTGAACCATGTCCCCATATCTCTCTAGCAGGAGACACAATGGCCCCGTTCCTACATGAGATCCCGCCGCGTTTTCGACGATCTTTGGGGTGACTTGAATCGTATCTCCATATGTGTCGAGAAGGAGAGCTAAAATATCCCTGGGGGCAAAAGCTGCCAATATTCCAACAACTTTTGCCGTGATTTCAATCTTATCCCGATGCCGCTCCAGGAGTAGACGAATGAGCTCCGGATTTTTTTATACCATATCCAACACAATATTTTCTGTGATTGCAGCATCTGAGCATCTATCCAATAGGAAAGACATCATCTCTTTGCTAGTGTTGAACCCTACCACCGCAGCGTTGATAACCTCCTGGGTAACCTGAGCTCCTGTTCTTTCATCGAGGAGACACTGTATCACTTCTAGACGTCCTGAGGTTGCAGCTGCTGAGAGGGCTGTTCGATGTTTGCCACCCGCGGCATCACAATTGGCGTGACGCTGGCACAGCTCTCGGACCAGCCTGACATGACCTAGAAAGGACGCACTCTTAACCGCTGTGCCCAATGCTCCGCCGTATTCGTTAACATCGACCTTTTCCTGGTCAACTAGATGCACAACAATCTCAAATAAACCGAGAAAGGTCGAGAAAGTCACATCCGTCCAGTTGTTTTCATCTCCCCCATAGGCTGTATTACGGAGTACCTTCCTCAGCTCAAACCATGTCGGTGCCCGTCCTTGACGTTCGGGTATGCGGCATAGTTCACGCGCCTCTTTGATATATCTGTTCTTGTCTCCCTCGTCTTGAGAGTTGTAGTGATCTGTCCAGTTTGAGACAGCATATGACATAAATGGCAGACACCTGTTGAGGCTTTCACCGGCGCGTTCGCTAGCACGCCGAATTCTTGAAGAGATATGAGTCGAACGCAGGAGACGAATATGACGTTGTGCGCCGAAGCCAATCGAAACTCCCCTTGCCAAACGCGTTTTCGCGACTCAGACTTCGTGATGAGAAAGTCTCTTGCCGTCTTGTGGATAAAAGACACCTTGCCATCATGAACACTGATGAACAAGCCGCATAAGTTTCGCACTGTGCTGGCGAACGTCAAGCTGGGCTCCAATTCAGCCTTAAGGTCATTGTAGGTGCACGAGGCATCCTTGCTGAACTGTTCCTCTTGCAATGCAAGACAATGGTTGAGTTCTTCAAGCGTCAGAGGCTCTTTTGCAGCCAAAATGATCTGGAGGAGGCACCGGGATTTAGCCTCATCCTGGCTGTGGCTCAGAATCTTTCCATATGCTTCGAACGCATCCAACGGCAGCTGATCCAGTAGCCTCTCAATGCTTGGGTAACTTCGGTACTTGCTCCGTCTTTTCTCGATAATATCCATGGTGAGATGGAGCCAGAGATAGGTGCGATTTTCCATCCCCTTCAGCCGTTCCAAAAGCTGCTGGCGATGTTTGACCCCAGGCTGCCCCCAGTGTCTCGTGATGATGTTGGCTTTGTGGTCGATAACAAGGTTGATCTCTTTGCCGATTTCTTCGGACTTGTCGTCCCCGTCGAGTTGGATACAAACTCCCTTCTCAGACAGTCCCTTGAACTCATCTTCCAGGTGGTCATATGGACGGCCCGTGATGAGAAACTTGAGGCGTGACCGCGAATTGTCAAAGGACCTGAGCTTCATGAGGATTTCTTGACGGCCTGTCTCGCCGCACTCGTCCAAGGCGTCGAGAACACATGCAATTTCACCGGCGTCAGGGTTTTTGGCGCAACTCGTCAGGATATTCCAGAGCTGATGAAAGTTGTCGCGTAACTTTTCTCTGTAACTTTTGAAAGGGCCTTCTGCGTGTTGGATCAGTTCGCTTTCTCTCTTCGCTTCGAAGAGCTGGTGTAACACGGCGGATAACGCGTCACAGCTGTTTGTGCGCATTTCCTCGCCGGCCTTGAAGAAGAAGTAACAGACGGTGGTCTTTTCCGGAGTTTTCGACAATCTCTGTTCGTCGATCAAGGCCTTTGCTAGTACCGACTTGCCGCAACCAGGTCCAGCGGAGACCCAAATGATGCCCGAGGGGCAGTCGAGCCATTCAAGGAACCTGTGGTCCTTGAAGAACCACTCACAAGTGCCTTCCACCTTTTCGGGGTTGAAGTCCTTATATCTTTCGTGTTCTGCGGCAAGCAATGGGAGAAGGTCCCTTTCGATCTGTTCGTATTTCCCTTTGGAGTGTCCCTTGTCAGTAGAGGATTTGCAAGGGTAGAAGATACTTACTGCTTATCCTCGGAGCTTCCGGCTCGTTCTCATATGAGAATTGTTTCAAGAGTGCCTTGGTTACAGAAGCCGCCACCGCTGCTGCAAAGTCCTGCCAATTCTTGTTCTTGTGACTGTCCGCGTAGTCGCATACTGACTTCACAACAATGGAGTCGTTGATGTATTTGCGGACGCCGGCTCCCTCCATCTCCAGGGCAATGAGGTTGTGTCTCTCGGCCACGTCATCGCGGTCTCGTCCAGACTTCATCACGGTATCACCAGATCCAACACCGCCAAACCGGATGCAAGCACTTGCATCGGATGAAGTAGAAGTACTGCTGCTTTCCCCGCCTTGCAACTTCCGCTTCTTGCGACGCCGTTGTCGGACAACTGGATCCTTGCAGCTAAGTTGCTCACAAGTGGCTTGAAGTGCCCGGTCGCAGACAACAGACTTGTCGCATTCGCATTGTGGAGATTTTCGATGTTTGTGGACATAGTCCGCTTCATAGAGGCAATCTTCTGCATCGTCTGGGCGCTGGTACGTGTCGGGCTCAAGGCGCTGTACGTCTTGTAGAATCCGACTGGTTTCGCTCTGTAGTTTCTTGTAGGCGTCCGTCCCTTGTTTGTATTATGTTCAGTAAGGAAAAGATCTCCCGGCCAGGCACCGGGAGAGCATCATCGATGCCCTCTTTCGGGCGAAACTTATCAGTGTTCGGTCGGCCGTAGTCGTATTGAAATATGCTTGTGCTGATAACCACATCCCCGAGAAAAAGCTCCTTATCAGTGCCAGCCCTAGGCACGCCGCCGCAGATTCCAGCCACTATGGCCAGCTTGATTCCGCGGTGTCTGGATCGGATGTTGCTTGCCACGCCTGCTGCGTTGGCCTTTCCAGCTTCGCAGTAGGCAAGCAAGGAGACATGGCCGCCGATGCGACCAGTGCTGTAACCGTAGCCGTCCTGGGTCTTGCCGTCCTCCCATATGTGCTCACAGGCGAGTTTGACAGCATCGTACTCGAGTCTCAAGGCGCATATTATGGCGATCCGAACGTCCCCAGCACGAGGGTGAGGGTCCGAGCTGGCCATGGCGAAATGACACCAGATTTCTCGCGATCGCAGGTGTTCACCTCGTCAGTTGCGTTCATGAACGGCTAGCATGCTGGGAGAGATGCAGGATGGGACGACTGGAAGACGAGATATGAACGTTTCGACAGGCTGTGTTGGGGTGAAAGCAACCTAGCGCTTCCTCGATGTCTCAACAACTGCGCCACACACTGCCAGCCTGCCAGCCTGCCTGCCTAAGCTTAGGTCTTGATTTGGTCGAAGTATGTGTTGACCAATAGCGAATGAAGCCAATAGAGTGTGACTCGTATGTAATACCAGTAAAAGTGCAGCTTGGCAGCGGGGTATGTACTACCACTTGGGAACAGCACGGGCGAGAAGGCAGATTCTCAAGCAACAAGGCAGGTGTCATGAACCCCTGAAACTGACTTGCTTTAGAAAGCACGCTTGCCAGCCTCTCAAGCAATCCATCTCGTACAGACGTCTTGTAAGACTCATGGCCGGGAGCTGGAATAACGTGAAAGAGCAGTTGTGATGCCAAGAGTGGAGGGGAATGTAGTCCCATCCCAAGCTGGAATAACTGGAAGAAGAAAAGAGACCGCAGTAAGTGGGCCGAAAAAATTGAGTCTGGTAGAGATGGCAGAAGAGAGCTGGGGTGATTTCCATTGTGTTTGTTGCTGATGTTGTCCCGCTGTTGTCACATATGCAAGTAGCCAGCTGTACGTCTTTGGGAAGCTGGCTGGAATACCTCGGAGAGTGGTGCGTCTTGAGCAACTACGATGATCATCGGAAACCATGGAGGGAGGGAGTAGACTGCATCAGAGAACGACCGTAATCTTCTTTTGCTAAAATCAGGCTGTCGATCCTCATTATCTCATGAATTCTATCAAGTTCTTTGCTAACTTCTGGCTGGCTACGCAGTAGTCAGCAAAGCCAGAAGCCAGAAGTAAGCTGACAACGTAGTAGTCA
>WIGO01000100.1:0-133025 GCA_014235945.1 Colletotrichum plurivorum
GTTGATAGCTGAAGAACTATGGAAGGTAGGACTCGAGGGTACTCGAGTCCCATCTATATACAAGTCCCGTTTCCTTGCTCATGCTGTGGTGGTGAGCGCAATACCGGTTGGGTGAGCGCTCAGTGATCACCACTGAGCGCTCAGTCTTGGCTGCAGGCGCTCAGTGCCTTATCTTATCTGCACGTGATCTGGATCATAGTCCTTCCTTTCCTTGAGAGTCAGCCTGTGTCCCGTGCTGGTTACGTTCCTTATTATCTCTTAACCGCCGATCCCCTGCGTGCGGGGCTCGCAGTGTGTTCATAACCAACGGGTCGTAACAGGTAACTTGTATCACTGCGTTCTTTTATAACATAGTTAAATACAGATGCGCAGGCCAGCTCTGAGATTATATGAAACCTCTGTCTCACTCCCTACCTTACCTCAGAACCTGGAACTTGAACGATTATCTAGCTAAAAGACGATTATTAAAAGGTAACTGGAAACACAGATATCAGTGCCCGTATTGTCAAAGCCCTCTAATGACACGCTATAGGTACAGTCTTCAAAAGGGGGTTTCCACCAGAAAAGACCAAGGGAAACATATACAACCAGGGTTTCGTCAGACAAGTCATATTCATCGAGGTAACATAACTTTAATTCTCTTACGTTTTCTCAGCTTTAGAGAACGACGAAGCACCACAGCAGATATGCAGGTTAGACACTGAAGCTTCACAAAGTGTTGATTTGACTCTAAAACGATGTGGGTAGAGATTCGACTCTATTCCAAAAAGCAAACGGTGAGAGAAGTGGCCCTCGCTGGCCCGGACAACGCTGACCAACGCCAGGATATATCCCACATGCGTTTACGAACTACATCTCACTCAATACTCTCTCGAGATCCCTGAAAGACGGCTTTCCCGCTCAGTCCTCTAGTTTTTCGCTTATTCTTGAGCAGGGGCCGGAGCAGCGGGAGTAGCAGCGGCATCATCCTCCTTCTTCAGCGGCTTGCGACCAAGGGTGTAGTACCTAGGTTAGTCCGTTAGCCCCCAAAAGGCAAGAAACTCCATCGGAATACCCAGGGGAGAAAGAAACACTCAGGGCTGTGACAACTTACATGGGCCAGTACGCATGGATGCCGTGATCCTTCCCGTCCTTGCGGACGTCGATGAGAAACACTCTAACCTCCTCCGGGGTCCACTCGAGAGCGCGTGTGAAGGGGGCCATCGAAAGGGACTCCAAGCCTATCAAGAAGTTCTCGTGGTTCCATATTCCGATTTCCTTGTACTTGGGGTCCTTGGGCCACGAGTTGGTGGGCCACTTGTGCGTGATCGTTCTGACGTCCTCGAACCCGGCCTCGATCAGCAGGGCCTTCAGATCGGGAGGGTGGATGTAGGCCGCCCCCAGTTTCTTGGACGCATCCATAAGCAGATCAGCCCACTTGGTCAGGTTATTGCCGGGCTTCAAAGTGCCGTCGTCCGAGTGGGGGTAGATGTCAGGGTCCTGAATTTCAAGCCAGCCGCCAGGTGCGAGGTTACTGTTTCCCTCTTGAGTCAGCAATTACATCCCTTTAGAACACAAACCCCACGGGATACTAGTCATGGAGAACAAGAAGAGAGAGAGAAGAGAAAATGAAGAGGATAGGGCTTCCTGACTCGTAACATCTGCGAAGGTACAAGGGCCAGTCGCTGATGGATGTCGTCATGAACCGGCTGTGGATATAGTCAAACGGATGGTTGAACAGCCATTCGTCCTCGATATCGTCGATCTCGAACCTGACGTTAGGGGGCACGCTGCGAACCGAAGCTATCAGCAATGTAGGAAGCGCCGGGGCCTCCAAACAGGCTCACTCACTCGCGTGGCTGGGTTGGGGAAAGGTCGATTCCCAAGATCTAGGAGATCGAAGCGTTAGACGTGAACTCTACCAGACTACCAAGGAAAACGCAAAACAGGAGAGGACAAGAGTGAGAACGAACTTACTTCGGCTTCCGGGTGCTCGTCTCCGAAGTTGATGGCCCAGATACCGGTACCCGTGCCAACGTCCAGGACCCGCCCGACCTTGGCGCCCTCGTCGCAGGGAGGGGCCTCGCCGAGTCTCTCGTCCAGTGTGATACGGCACAGTTCATTCACCAAGTCTAAGGGTGCTGTAAGCAATGCCATGAAATGCACCAGCAGTGACGACAGCGGCGGAGAGCGCGCTTACCAAGTCTGTCGAGTTCCGTCTCGTCGTTCGGAAGCTGATATTCTGTAACATCGGGTCAGTGATTCCAGACCAACGGCAGGTTAGAGCATTCGTCGCGTCCACTTACTGCCCTCCTTGTACTTGTGGTACGTTCGGCCGTTCTCTCGTCGGTGCTCGAGTAAAGAGCTGAGTAGACTGGTGCTGGAAGAAGCAATGCTCTGGAAGATGTCTCATGAGCTTCAATCCAGCGATCGACTGCAGTGGGAAAGACTTACGCTTCCGATCTCAGAGTGAGAATCATCCGGCTAAAGAGAGTGGGATCAATCAGGCTGTGCTTATCAGTTCTGTTGGCTCTTTCGACGTACTGCCTCGTCAGCGACGACCTCGACTTCAAAATCTCCTGCGTGGTGTGCCATGATGAAGGGCTCAGTCGAGATAGCAAGCAATAGCAGAAAAAAAGAGGAAACAACGCCAGCGACAAAACGACAGGAAAACGCGGGGCAATCTCCTATATCACCGCCCACGTCCGGCGACGGGCTTCCCGCCTGATCCCTTGCTTGCTGGGTCGAACAACTGTCCTGCACCAACGTGCATAAACACCCTAGCTCCCGTTGTCTCCCCAGTGGGCTCGGCTGCGTCCGCGTGCCAATTGGGGGAGGGGAAAGAGAAGAGGGCCTACCCGTTTGTACGATTGTCACATCCAACGTCGGCCATGATTTGCCCGTCATAGTAATTTGCTTTTCAAGTTTGCTCGGAATCTTCAATGGCAAGCGCTCCTTCTGGATTCGGAACGCGTACCATGTGATCGATGGCACCGTGGGATGTCACCCTGGCCCCGCTGGGCCTCCCTCGGTTCCCAACTTCAACCCCCCCGGTCGGTCCATCTTGAACTGCTCCGCAGGATCTTCGACAGGAAACCATTGGCCCGTGATACGAGTTTCGATGTGGGTATCCTTGGGATGCATCTTGGCTCGGAGGGGTTTCCTGTGGGATTCAATGGGGCACATCGCCATTTGCTGAGGCACTGCTTCTTTGAGATTGCGATCCTCTACTTACTGTCCAGGTTGGATATATGTCGTGGGCTAAAGACATTCGGGATGATCGAAGTCGAATGTAGCTTGTGATTGAGTCTAGGAAAACAGAAAGCCTCCCGGTCGTGGTCTCTTGTTCCACTCGATAAACTAAATATTCGCGGAAATTTGTTACATGTTGTCAGTCGGAAACCATGCGCGCTTCTGTGATTGCTACCCCAGCTGAATCCCACTACGAGACCAAAATGTACAAGGTGGTTGACACGTCCTTGGATGGTCCTACCCGCTGATGACGGCCGGACTCATCGGTCCAGGAGAGGATCATGCCACGCATGTCCGGAAAGAAGCGGTGGGGAAGGGGCTCCATTGTGAGATGCTGGAAGATGGATCCTGTCTTTGCTGAAAAGGTCGATGAAGGTTTGGTGTGACTGGTGAGACAACGAGGGTGGAAGTGAAGCAGAAGGCTCCTCGACACGGCTTTTTGTAGATGGATGTCTTGAAAAGGTTCCATGGCAAAATCCTCGGGATTGTACCGACGAGACTCTGGACAGAATTTATATACAACGGGACGTCTGGGAAGCTATGTCCGGAAAGCGAGGAAAGTGAGTCTTTTGATGGGGCTTTTTCTTTTTTTGTCTCCTTTTCTTTCTCCAAGGCCGTGTCGTGGCAACAAGTTACGTCCATCTCCCAGTGGCTTCCCTTGTGGCTGAACTCACGGTATTATAGATTGATAAGAACACAAAGTCGTAGAGCTTGAAACTCAGAAAACCTGGGGGCTTAACTTTTACCAAGATGTTGGGCCTTTTGGGCTTGGCAACCAGTTGCCTGGGCATTTCAGCTGGAAAAAGGTTTCATGAAGGTGGTGAACGATGGTTGAAACTCATACACAAGATGCAGGTGGGCAAGGTAGGTGGGGAGACACCTGAAATCAAGGTAATGAACAGAGAGCTTGGGAGTCCATGCATTATTGAAGACCTATTTCCGAAGACTCCATGAAGTTGATGAAATCTCCAAGACTGAGGACCTAAACTGGAAAATGAACTGCCGCGGCATTTACACTTTCGCATCTGCCCATCAGACAAGAAGGAGTCAGGCCTACGCGGTGTAATCTCGACATCGACGACTGCATTTTGGAATCCAAATGAAACCAGTAGAGATTTTAGAGATTTTCCGTCTCTGTAAGCCGACGCATGCATTCATTTTGCATCTCGAAATTTAGGGCCAGTTTTACTTCCACGCGAAACAACCTGGTGATGGGAGTTACGTGCATTATGTAAGGGTCCTTCTTCCGTCCCCGAGACTTTCTTATCGCCGAATAAGAAACGGCGGGGTCGACCTGATCTCCGGAGAGTTTGAATTGAGACAGACGTCATGTTCTGGGCCTCTTCAATTCGATTGCATGCAACCCAGTGTATAACCTTGATAGTTGACGGAGTATCTATCATCCGTCCTGTCCTATCGATGCCGGGAATCAAGAAAAGAAAGTTGGAGGCGGGGTCGGGGTGGACTCATGACGTGACGCCCAGTCGCATTGCATTGTGAGGGGCTCCAGCATTCCATTGAGTTCTTCGTACGGCTCCAGGTTAAATCTAGTTAAATACATACTTCTAGAGCGTGCGTCCTACACCCTAAGCTTCCTTTTCTCGTCATTTTGGCTCCCCTCCAGCTGCCAGTGCGCGATCGAAGTGACCATGGACGAGCAACCAGCAGTCAGCAACAGCCCGCAGCAGCCCACAGAGGCGCAAAGGAGGATAGGGAGAAGGAGAAGGGCCAGGATGAATATAGTCGAATTCAACGCCTGGCACACCGCCCGATTCAGCGGTCAAAACAACGGCCAAAACAACGGCGAAGTCAGCCAGTTCGGGAGCCAAAACCATGGCCATTCTAGAGGCAACACTCAGGGCAGAGGAAACTTCCTTGGCAACAACAGAGGCAACGCCCGTGGAAACAGCTGAGGTGATGGCCGTGGCAACAACAGAGGCAACGCCCGGGGCAGAGGCAATTTCCGTGGCAACAACAGAGGCAACAACTACGGCAATAGCAGAGGCAACACTAGGGGCGGCAACAGAGGCCAGCCCCGGGGGCGGGGCCGGCAGAACAGACAACGGCCAGAGTACCCTGCCTGGTTCTGGCGCTGGATACAGTACGACTATGCGAACCAGTTCAGCTATGGCTCGCCTCCTCGCGAGATCTTCGACGAGGACCTCTCCGAGCTCTCCTCCAACGCGGACAGCGAGAATCGAGGACACAAGTACGACGACTGGGAGTGCGGTTGTGTGAGCGACTACTCAGATTGCAACTGTAGTATTCCATGCTCGGACGACGAGTCGGATGAGGAGCTGGGGGGCTTCTTCTACGATGATGATCTCGACTACCAGTTCAAGCAGGCCAAGGCCTCGCGCGACAAACACAAGCGCCAGATGCGGAAGAACAAGAGAAGGAATAAGGCGGCCACCATGTCCGCCGAGGACAAGGAGAAGGCGTACGACGAAGCCCGCCGGGATCTGCTGCTCGAGATCGAGGGGGCCATCAGAGACATCAACGCAGCGGCCACGTCGGCAGACCGCGAGGTCTCGAACAAGATCCTCTGCGAATGCAGCTACCGCCTCGTCTCCGCCGACATGATCGACAAAGAAGACGAGGAGATGCTCATGTTCGCTAGCTCGCTAAAGTTGTCAGGCTTTGGCTTCTCCGAGCTTCTGAAGCCGTCGGGCACGAAACGTTTGAACCTGCAGGGCTGGTTGCAGTTCTACGATACGGGCCTCTTCCACGACAAGAACCCGTTCCTTGGGCCGGACCGGACCGGAAACACGTCGTTTCTGAACATGGACAACGATTAGCTCGTGGAGATCAAGTTCCACGACCGCGACTACATCGAAGTCAGGGTTCATGTCGACGTCATCTACAGGAGCTTCTACCTTTTGGAGAGGGACAGAAACCTCTCCAGGGCCATGGAGCGCGGGTGGCCACCGCCAGGATTCAAGCAGACTGCCGACCCTAAGGACCCGAAAGCGATGGTTACGTTCTATGGGGTCCGGCGTACACAAACCCGGGAGCGGGCGTGGAAGGCCCTAGAGAAGAAAGTGAAGCGGTCGCGCACACGCGAGTAGGAGAGGCAGGACCTGTCGACCCCGAAAGAGCCGCTGCCCCCGATGGAGACGTGGCTCGAGCTGAACCATCCCATGGGCGAGTACTGCGAATCCAAACACAGTGAATGGCCTCTCTGGTACTCCGTAGTTGGACACATATGCATAGTTTGACAACGGAGCTTACTCAACCTGATCTTGACTTCGACGGAAGCCGCGGTAATTAGCTCTTGAGGGAAACGGCCAATCAGCAGTTCATCCTGGTCTCTGAATTATATGGACGTCGTATCTATAATTGAAAAATTTCTTGGTTTCTTGTCTTTTTAATGAAAATAACGACATCTCGGCATCAAAACAGGAAACTAGGGTGGGGCTGGTCGACTCATGGCAGCTATTAGTATTGCATTCGGAGTGGTTCCAGAGTCGTTTAATATCCATGGAGTTCGCCGAGCGCGGAGACACTATCTTCCAGAAGCCCCAAATGTCGGCTTTTCAACGCTATGTTCAGGGGGACCTCGTCGCCCCGTCTTTCATAGGCAGTATTAAATGAAGTGGCTGGTAGTTGAGTCTACACCGCGCGGATTAAATACGGGGTTCTCCAGCGCGTGCCCACCGCATTGCATTTTTCCTTCTCTCGTCTTTGTTTCTTCTCTAGCAACCCGAGACCGAAGCCACAATGAACGAACAGCCGGTAGCCATCAACAACCCCCAGCAACCGCCGGGGTCGCAGAGGAAGAAGAGAAAGAGAAAGTCTAAAAGCCAAAGAAACGGGGGGCAAAAAAATGGTCAATCAAACAACTAGAATGACGGCCAGAACAGCCAAAACAATGGCCAAATTAACGGCCAGAACAACAGTCAAAACAACCAGAAGAAAAACCGCAAAACGAATCGCAATAGAAACCGTCAAAATAATAGCCAAAACAACGGTCAATCCAGCGGCAACTCGAGAAACAGGGCCAACAACAATAACAACAGATCAAATAGAGCCGAGGAGCGGGCTCGACAAAGACGGCGATTACCGGCACGCCTTCCCGCCTGGTTCCACCGCTATAACAATTACGACCTGTATGGATACAGAGAGCCTCCCCTGTCGATCTTCGACGCGGATATTTCGGACCTCTCTTCCAATGCGGACAGCGAGAAACGGCGGGCCAAGTACGACGACTGGGACTGCGACTGCACGAGCGACGTGTCGGATTGCGAATGCGAGGTCCCCTGGGAGGAGAAGACCGAGGATGAAGACGAGTCCTATGGCTACGACGAAGAGGCCCTTGAGTACGCCGAGGCCCGCCGCAAGCGCAACGAGCGCAAGCGCCAGCTGCGCGACCAGGCGTGGGAGCAGGAAGCGTACGACATGGATGACGAGGAGCTGAAGTTGTCGTATGAGGAAACCCAAGAGGACTTGGTCGAGGAAATCGAGGAGGCCATCGCAGCCATCTCCAAGGCGGCGGGCACGTCCGAGGCCCGCGAGGTCTCGAACAAGACTCTCAGGAGCTGCGAGTACCGCCTGGTTCCAGCCGAAAACCTCAATTACCACCGGGAGCACCTCGTCAAGACCATGTACAAAAGTCGTCTCGGGTTGCAAGGCTGCGGCTTCTCCGAGTACCGGAAGCTGAACGGCTCCAAGGTCCTGATGCTTGAGGGCACTCTGACGATCAACGGCATGTCAATGGCGGCGGAACACCCACAAGAGACGTCCTTCATCGGGCCCGACTGGGCGGGAAGGATGAGGTTCCCGACCAAAGGCGACCGTCCCGACGTTTGGGTCAGGTTCCACAACCGCGACTTCATCGAGGTCAACGTCCACGTACATATATTCGCAGAGACCATCCACGCACTAGATGAGCAGCACGGGGGCCCGTGCCTGGACGAGCGCGGGCAAAAGCCGCCGCTCGCGTCAATGTATCGCGGCCCGGGCGGGTACATCAGGTTCTACGGAATGCGGTGCACCCCGGCCCGGGACTGGTCGGAGGCGGTCGAACAGAAGCGGCTGTACGTGGAGCCCGAGCCGCCCTCGCCGCAGTCCCCCAAGGAGAGTTGGTTCGAAATGAACCATCGCATGGGCGCGTACTACGACTCCAGGTACAGCGAGTACTTCTAGGCTCGCCATCCAGGGTGTACAGAAAGCTCAGGAAAGAGTCTGCGTGCTTTGAGATGGAACGACACTCGTCGTGGAAATACATAGACCAACATCAATGCTCTATCCACCTGATATATCGTGGATCATGTAACTGAATTAGTGAGCTCCCTTTTGCCCTTCTTCTAATTTGAGAAAAGTTGATTCAGCGCAGGCGCTTGTCAATATCGACTAATGTACCTTCCGCAACACGCAAACTTCGGTCAAGTTCCGTTCCGAGTTCCGATCAGAGTTTGGTTGCACCTCCATGTGAACACGTAGTGGTTAAATCTTTGAAGGTTGCAACTTTGACTACCGAGTTTACGTAGGAACCAGATACTCTTTTAAGGCTACGCATATTGCAATCAAGAAGGGGCAGATTGACATGTATGCCACTGGCAAGGCACGCCGGTTGTTACGAGCGGGTCAGGGCAACCAACTGTGGCACAAAGCAAAAGCTTCGGTAATGATGCGCACGCATCATTATCCCCTGTTCTGCACTATATAGTCACGAGCCTACAGGGACCAACTGTAGCGGTCGTAACACCGGTCGACTTTTAAGCTCTCAAGGAATAGGTA
Organism: Colletotrichum plurivorum; assembly: GCA_014235945.1. Classification (NCBI taxonomy): domain Eukaryota; kingdom Fungi; phylum Ascomycota; class Sordariomycetes; order Glomerellales; family Glomerellaceae; genus Colletotrichum; species Colletotrichum plurivorum. Next base: position 8,971 of record WIGO01000100.1, read on the forward strand.
AGTGTCGGAATGCGATTAATCGCATCGGCACTAGGCCAAACGCGGACTAGCGCCCAAGCGCCCGTTGGCCAATCAGAGGCGAGGGATCTGAACGGTCAATTGACCGTTCCCTCGCGCCCACGAGTTATTCTAGGAAGAAGCAACGAACACATCACGAATTGAGCCCATATTTGGCCTGTTTTGGCTATTCGCCGTACGGCACTCATTATTCCTGTGACGAATAAACCAACAGTAAGCGATTGAGTAAAAAAGTCAAGAGACGGTGGCAGGGATTAAACTTGCATTCTCTTACTAAGCCCGCCCAGACTAGCAGTCATCCCTCGACACTAGGTAGACATATGAACCACCAGGAACCTCAGCACATTCATATGGATCAATGTTAATTCCTCTGGATGTCCATGTCGGCAGCATGGCATTCTCGGGCCCCGTGGGTCATCAAAGCCCAAGTTCCGGCATCGAGTTCCCGTGGCTAGGCTCTCTGGCGGCGCATTAGCCTCCAACTTGCTGAGGTTCATCCGTATTATCTCCGCCCGGCCTTAGACTCTTCGGCGAGCCCCCTATTTTCCCCTCATGTCCCGCCCGGGCAGTAATCGTAGGTAAGTAAGCGAAGCTTACTGATGCCACCACCAAAACGCGAGTCGCGGGTCTACCGTCCAAGTGCCGGCTTTTCGGCACCCCCTAGCCTCCCTCCCTCTGCTCGTAATGTAAGGCCCCCGGGAACCGGCACCGGGTTCAGAGTAAACCTTTTTCGAGGCGAAACTGAGGCGGCCAGCCACACCCGCTAATGATTTGCAGTAGATTATGACGGGCACATTAGAGCCGCGGGTCGACTAGTTCCTCCTGGTTCTTTGTGTTTGCATCCCTTTGAACTAAAAACAGATCATCGGCACGCGACCTCGTGTCTTTAATTTGAGATTTCCAATCCGCGAGCTTTATGCCCTGTTGATTCCTCCCTCCTCGCCCGTCCAAGAACAGAACATGCCCGGGTACCTGACCGTGAGCAAAGTCCCGGGGTCTTCCCCCCATCCCATCATATCGAGTGGCATGTCTCGGCGTCCGAAGGTCAAGAGGAAAGAACAGCCTAAACCTCCACGAGGCGAAACCGGTCGCAGGCAGGTCCGTTTTGCAAACATAGTAGGGACGGTGCCCGAGGCACCCACGGCAAGGACGCGCACCCTATACCGGATTGGGTGTATCGTAGACACAAACCATTGTGTATTGGAATCGAGACCGTGCCGGATGCCGAGAACACCGTTCGTGGATTACCCGTACAACCCTGCAGCCCACCCCGCGGACAGGGAGACCCGCGTGCCAGATCCCCATCTCCCCTCCCCTCCCCTCAGCTCGCTCACTCACTCTTCAGCTCGTCAGGAAACATTCACCGCAGGGCGCTAACGCAGTCGTCCCCATCTCTGTAACGCAAACTAAACCAAACGTTCCCGCCCCCTAAAACGGGTTTGACGGCACTCTCTCGCGGGCGGTCATTGGTCGCCCGGGGATTATCTGGGGTTGGTCGGCTCCCCACAGCCGGGGCCAGGAACCGGGGTTTCTTCGTCGACCAGACGTCGTCGTCTCAAAAAAGGGGGAACGCGAAGGAGGGCTCCCACCAAAGTTTGCGAGCCTGTCTGAAATCCGTCGGCGCCCGAAGCTCAAATGTAAGCACGGGTCCCGCGGCCATCATCGACACAAAAGCACGATGGACCGCTGCCCTCTTCAGGTGGCCTAGCCTCCGGCGAGACAAGACGTTGGCACTATCCGAAGAGCACGTAGGAGGCGTTCGTTCAGATCCATCTGACTAGCGCTGATGCCTTGCCTCTTTGTGATGTTTGTTTGACATTGTTTTATTTTCGTCTGGTCCCGTTTCTGGTTTTCTTCTAGCTGCGGCGTTCACGAGGCTCCGATGTCTTGACTCTTATATACATACTTTCATCCCCTCCAGATCAACGCCTCCACGTGCAGTCCTTCTGTCTCTTTTCTTGGCACATGTCACGATAGACAATCGATCCAGTCACTCACACGACACCACACGACAGGCGACTTCGCGATGGCCTTCCCCGCCGCCGGCCTCTTCGGCCGGTCCCAGCCCAAGATCGAAACCATCGAGAACGGCCCCATCTCGGGCCTCCTGGCCTACGGCTCCCTCCTCCTCGTCTCGAGCGTCATCGTCGTCGTCCTTCTCGCCAATGTCCTCGAGCGCTGGCTCCTCCTCCGGGTCTACGGCGACGTCTATGCCGCCCTCGAGAAGCAACCCGGTGCCGAGCGCCGCCGCCGCTCCTTCACGTACTACCACGTCGGCGCCATCGTCATGATGGCCCTCTTCGTCACGGGCGTCTACCCCGTAATGACCTTCCTCGCCGGCAACGCGGGGCTCGCCACCCCTCTTGTCCAGGGACACCGCCTGCGCTTCGGCGACGTGCTCTTCACCCTGTCCCAGGCTTACAGCGCGTACTACGTCTTCGAACTGTGCTACCGCACGCGGTTCGCCAGCCCATTGAGTATCGCGCACCACATCGGCCTGCTCGCCATCACGCAGACTGCGCTTTCGCTGTTTGGGAACTTTGCGCTGCATCCGGAGGCCACGATCGAGTTTTACATGTGCATGGTCTGGGGTAAGGGCTCTTGAAGCTTCCAAGATGGGATTTCGATCTTCTGTTCCATGTCTGACGAGTCTAGGTTCCTTCGACGTCGCGGTCGAGCTGCCCATCTACATCTCGATGATCATCTGGCGCGCGAAGCGCAGCCACCACCGGCTCCTGACCTACATGGTCTACGGGTGCTTCTGCTGGATCCTCCTCGGGGCGACGCTCGAGCTGTCCATCACCATCTACCTCCTCCACCGCTCGTGGGATCGCTGGGGCAAGGTCTGGCGCGTCGTCACCCCGTTGATCTTCTCGCTCTGGATTTCCACGCAGCTCTACGGCGCATCGAGGCTCTTCCTGATGGCGAGGGCGGAGCAGCGCAAGTGGAGCGGGAAAGGAAAACAGGAGGGAGCGGCCGAGCCCATCTCCGAACTACCGGGGACGGATGTCGAGCGAGACATCCAGGAACCGGAAGACCAAGCCAGGAATAAGACGACATGAGATGACACAAAGCCCAACGGTAGAAGGGCAATAATTACTCACCATAGAAACGGTCTGCGCGGGGTCTAGGGCGGCTCTTCGGTTGGTGTCTGCCAGACTCAGTCATCCAGCAAGATCTGTCTTGGCGGTTGCGCCATCGTTCGAAACGTTTGCATTTGAGGCTGCAAGATGGGACGACGTCTGACGTCGACTCACATGAAAAACTCGGGCCCCTCGTATGCACAGTCGAGTCTGGAGCGATACGAGCTTCTCTCGCGTTTCGGGTTGACTGGTCGTCGACCTGAAGACGCGTCACCCGCGACTCAAGAGCGACGAGCGGCGCCGACTCGGACCGGCTAGTCATGGACAATCACACAATCACCAATGAGTCCAAGTCGGCCGATGGTCGAGAGGCCGCCTGTCTAGCTTCCTGAGTCGCGCACTGGAAACGTGGCGTGTGGTTGAGACGCGGACGGGAGCGTGCAGGGACGGAAAATAATAATTTCGCCGAAAGAAGAGAGAAAAGAAACAAGTCGCCGGCGGTCGTTCGTGGGGAGTGGATGCACAGTATCGGAGAGATAAACTGAGCCCCGAGTGCAGTCGAGAGGGCGGTCCGCGCAAAGCAGACATGAACTTCGAGGGAAACAGGGGACAAGCGTTATCACTGTGTCTGAAACCAACATAGGTAGGTTCTCCTTTCTCAGCGGCTTCTGGGAAGTAGGAAGTTGCGCGTGGTGGTTGGAAACCCTACGTCTAATGATAATAATGATCCTAAAATACAATCAGTGTTGGTTCCCTGTCAATTCGGGCATTGGAAGGCAAGCTGGGGAGGCGGCACATGCGTCCCGATACCCCAGCTATCCGATATAATCACGAACCTTAGCTGTTAATGCCTTTAACAGCTCGGACCTCGGTCCGTGGCTTACGCACATAGAAACAAGGCGCGTTGCGCCTAGGACCACACAGCTAGCAAGAACAACACAAGATAACACAACAGAACAGAGATGAATTGAGATTGTACCTTCCCTTACTTGCTTTTACCTATCTGGATAGGTGTTCCAATCCACAATCAGTGAATAACTCATGAGCAGAGCAATGGCAAAGTCATTTGTCAACGATCGTCGCCGTTACTCTTCTGGTCCAAAACGGTTATGTTGTCTTTGCGGTTTTCAAAGTTGAATCAGTAATGGCCTTGCTCAAGAGTTGCGTCACACCCCAAACAAACCGCCTTAATTGCCGCTTCAGCAGTTCCGTCTACGTAGGTACTCTCGTGGTAACTTTGCTGGCAAGTTGTCTAACTAGAACACTAACTGACGTATTAAATAATCCCGTAGATTGATGAGCCGCACGACATGCAGTTTGAGTATGTCGACTCAGTAATGCCAAACCCTGGTGTCAGGCCGACATCAAGATTGAGATACCAACAAGCATATTTCTACCATTGAATTTCACCTAGTTGATTCTGGGGATATTTCGCAACTTGTGCCTTGTAATATGTCATCCGCTCCATTCGGGGTAAACACAACGGACCTGAGTCAGGAAGTTCCTGGAAAAGAGGATTACGCAGTTGTTTCTGCAGCGGCTGATGTTCCCGCCGGGTCAAGCAGATGCTAGAGGTGCCCAGATTCCTTTCGGAGAACCTGAGGTTGATGCCAGAAACAATAAGATGGAGATATTCCGTTTGAGACAAAGCACACTATGCAGAATAGTGTCTTATGCGAGCTACCTGGTTCGGCGACTCCAGGTGAAGTCGAGTTGTAGACTTTGGGCCGATGAGCATGTACTCGTTTATCGCGCCGAGTCTCTTATCCATGGCCAAGAACCCACCGTGACCGAAGAAGTCAAGAGTATCGTCAACAGTGCCTAATCAATTGTTCTAATCACTCTGACACTTCTGCTGGCGGCAATAACTCGGTACCCCAACTAGGTCGATTGGCTGGGTAGTTGATGTTCGGCAACGAAATTGGGCCAACATGAAGTCATCATGAGCTATCCACTCGTGCGGAGAGTAGTCAGACGAAACATTGTCGTTCCTGAGTCTTGCAGGGGATATCGAAGTACCAGTCGTATCGCTAAGGCCAGTAATTTAGGTAAGGTCCACTCACTACCACGATATACCCGTGTTGCTTTCATGAATGGCCCTATTGCCATCCGTGCCGTCGCTTTCGGTCCTGAGGCTCAGTACACTCACTTATCCATCCGACAGTCTGATGGTTGAGTATCGTCCTGCCTCCCGCAGACCAATTGGGCATGTCTTTGAAGAATTACCTTGGGACAAAAGTCCGATCGACCCGACCCGAATCTGCGATCTTATCGCCTCGGAGTTACGCGCTGCGTGGACAAGGGGTCAGCGGACCAACGATTCCTCCATCTGTCGCTCCACGGAAAGACTTGCGGGGATTCGAGCAGCATGAGGAGAAAAGATGGACACTTGTGTGGGTTGAGCGGGCGTCGAGAGAAAACCTAATAACGCACCACAAAATGGTCCGTCATATTAACGAAGAGATTGACGCGGTCAACACTTTGATGACACACACGTTGGCAGGTTGGAACCCAAGGAACCCGAGGTGTACGGATTGTACGTCTCCTGACAGGCTTGGCGATCCGGTATGAAGTAGATCGTCCGTCCCAGAGCCCCATCTTAAATCTCTGCAAAAGCTTTTCTCACGTTGCGTTTCCTCGATTCCGTTGGCATCGTCTTACCGCATCGAGGAGTTTTTCTGCCAGGCTCCACTTGAAGCCCGGGACTACCCAGACAGGCTATTCCCTTAAAATGCAAGTCTTAAGAAAACAAATACGTCAGAGAAAACTTAACAAAACTCTGTCGAGGAGAGGGAACGCTCGAAAATCCAAGGAACCTGTTCATCGGCACCCTGCATGGGATGGAGAGCTGTTCGCTGACTAACGATGGGAGGAGTTCCTTGCGACCGAATACCCCCCTTGCCGCGTTCCACGGAGCGCCAAGCCGGCGAGAAATCACCTTGTTAATCAGCCCAGGATCGGGCTTCACTCCCGGGGCCGGGACTTGGCTTTAGCGGAGCGATTGCGGCGGCCAAGGCGGTCTATCACGACGTCCATCTTTTCGATGCACGTGGTTACGTTACCCGTCAGCCCATGGCTGCCGAAGACGCAGCATCAAATAGTGCAGGACGCTGTCGCTCAGGGGTCTGAGAAGCACGAAAAATAAGTGGGAAAAGAGCAAGAAAAAACAGCGTCCATGGTCGACTGATCAGGGGTTCCGGGGCACAGCTCTCGATAACCCACCGGGGCATCAAACATCCAACACTATCTCTGCGAGGCCATGTGCCCTACTGGATTTTTCTCGCTTGACGTCAGCCCACCGCCTGCTCGTTCTTTTTCCCCAAGGGGAGAAGAAATTTTCTCGTTTTTCGCGCGCCAACTCCACGCGGAGACTCCGGACTCGTTCCGCCAGCCTGCCGGGCGAGGGATCTGCTCGGACTGTCACCGAGTCTCGGGATCCAGAACGCGGTGGACGGGGGAATTTTCGGTCAAACCACCACGCTCCAGAGCGGGTCCTCGCGCAAACGCTGTGAACGCCCATCGGTCGAGCAGGAGAGCCGGTGGAGTCGCGAGTCAGCCAGGAACACACGGCGATAGGTGAGCCAACGTCACTTCGCGCGGACGGCGGCTTTGATCTCCGTCGACTTGGAAACCTGCAGAGCCCGTCGCAACCCCCTACATCCCACTCACATTCATCCCACTCACACCGGGCTCTAGAAGTCTGGAGCCCCAAGGGCATCAGCATACGCTAGTCCAACTCATGCGCGTCCGCCCGCAAAACCCGCAAACATGTTCCCCAAGGTCGGCTGTCTTCTCGTTTCCCCCCTGGGGTCCCCTCTCACTAGAGAAGAAGCATGCCTGAGAATGCGGATGAAATCGCTCCTACTTCGGCCGTTACTCCGCCAGTTTCTCCACCGGAACAGCAGACAAAAATTTCAGATGACGCTTGTTGGTGTCGAGCCTAGAGGCAGACCGCGTCGAAACGTCGGCGGAGAAACCCACTTGGAATCAATGCGATCGCCTGGCTGGCCTTCTTCGTGTTCCCCCCTGAGGTACGCGGCGCGCGTGACTGCGAGGTGTGCTCCTGTCGTCTGATCTGTGAAGTAGTTTAAGAAGCCCGGTTCGTCCCAATATCTAGCTCGCCTGCTCCCCCTCTCCTCAGGATTTGCTGTTGTCCCTCCCCCCTTTGATATATATTCCGGCCGATCTTATCTGAGCCGCAAATATCCTCGGAGCTTGGCGCTACTATCTGTTATCAGATCTGTAATTTCTCCTTTCGGACCGTTGTCCCCAACACCGAAGCCATGCACGGCGTAACACTCGCCCCGAAGGTCTCGGGCAAGCACAACCCCGATGGCCAGAACGAGGCGCACGTCGAGAACCTCACCAACGCCTTGCCCGGCCTCAGCGAGAAGGATGCCGTCGCCCACGCCCAAGCCGGCGGCTGGGAGGTCGACGCCCTCGTCGACAGCTTGGAGCGTGAGCTTGAAGCTGCCGGCGGCGTGAAGAAGGGCATCTTCGACCTCGAGTTCTCGAACCCGAAGTACTTCACATGGCTCATCGTGGCCTTCGCGTCGATGGGTGGCCTCCTGAGCGGTCTGGACCAATCCTTGATCTCGGGCGCCAACCTCTTCCTGCCCGGCGACCTCGGCCTCACCACCCGCCAGAACAGTCTTGTTAACTCTGCCATGCCTCTCGGTGCCGTCGGCGGCGCCATCATCCTCAGTCCCTGCAACGAGTACTTCGGCAGACGCATGTCCATCATCATCTCCTGCGTCCTCTATACCATCGGCGGTGCCCTCTGCGCCGGTGCCATGAATTTTGGTGAGCGAATCAATTCCGACCTGACCCCCCACCCAATCCTTTTCCAAGGCCGTCGTCAACTGACTCACGACCAGGCATGATCGTCGCGGCCCGCGTCATTCTCGGCATGGGTGTCGGTCTCGAGGGCGGTACCGTCCCTGTCTACGTCGCCGAGACTGCCGAGCGCCGCATCCGTGGTAACGTCGTCTCCCTCTACCAGCTCAACATCGCCCTGGGTGAGGTCCTCGGCTACGCCGTCGCCGCCATCTTCATCCACGTCCCCGGTAACTGGCGCTGGATTCTCGGCTCTTCCTTGCTCTTCTCCACCATCATGTTCATCGGCATGCTCTTCCTCCCGGAGAGCCCTCGATACTTGATGCACAAGGGAAAGACTCTCGAGGCCTACAAGATCTGGAAGCGCATCCGCGGCACCAGCACCCCCGAGGCCCGCGAGGAGTTCTTCGTCATGAAGGTCTCCGTCCTCGACGAGAAGCAGGTCGTTTCTGAGGGCGCCAAGAACAAGCGCTTCCCCTGGATGGACTTCTTCACCGTCCCCCGCGCCCGCCGTGCTATCGTTTATGCGAACATTATGATTCTACTGGGGCAATTAACCGGTGTAAATGCAATTCTTTATTATATGGGTAAGTTATGATTCTATATATTGTATACTTGCATATTATACTGCTTATATGCATTCCGCTTATCCGGAAGCATTTATGGGTGTGCACCAGTACTGACAACATCCCAGGCATTCTCATGAAGCAGGTTGGCTTCAACGACGAGAAGGCTACATACATGTCCCTTGTCGGCGGCGGAGCCCTCCTCGTTGGCACTATCCCTGCCTCTCTCTACATGGAGAAGTGAGTTCCGTTGTTGCTCTTTGCCCGTTGCGACTCGACTGACACGCATCCTTCAGGTTTGGCCGCCGCTTCTGGGCCAACACGATGCTTCCTGGTTTTTTCGTCGGTCTCATCATTATCGGCGGCAGCTACCAGATTCCTACGACGACCAACACTACCGGCGCTGTGGCCTGCTACTTGGTTGGTCTCGTTATCTACATGGGCTTTTTCGGCTGCTACGCCTGCCTGACCTGGGTCGTTCCCTCTGAGGTCTACCCGACCTACCTCCGCTCTTACGGCATGACGACCTCGTCCGGTCTGCTGTTCCTGTCATCCTTCATTGTCACGTACAACTTCTCCGCCATGCAGGAGGCCATGAGCCGCACGGGTCTGACTTTGGGCTTCTACGGCGGTATTGCGGTTTTGGGATGGTTCTACCAGTACGTTGATTCTCTTTCGATCACGACGTTCTCACCCCATGTATCGCACATCTAACGTAAAACAGGATCTTCTTCATGCCCGAGACGAAGAACAAGACCCTCGAGGAGATCGACCTCCTCTTCCAGAAGCCCACGCGCGAGATCGTCGCCATGAACGTCAAGGGCATGACCCAGAGCTGCGGCAACCTCTTCAGGCGCCGCAAGGGAGCCAGCGCCCCGGCCGGCGAGCTCGACATCGAGCAGAAGGAACAGCAGAAGGAGAGCCTCGCTTAATTCATAACCACATTAATCGTAAGCTGGCTGTATGCAGAAGCCAGCGGATAATACAAAGCAAAACTTGCTCAACCACCTAATTCGCCTCCTCCCAGCCCCTGTTGTGTCTGCCCAAAACTCCAACCCAACAGTAAACAGTCTTGATACACGTTGCGGAAAATCCCCACTCCTTAACTCCTCATCCCTTGTTGTCGTCGATTCTTCCTCGTCGCTATCCCCTGATACGATGCGGGGAGCATGGGAACTTGCATCATGTGCACCGGAACCATCACGCAGGGCACAAACGCCATGGGGAACCCGGCCCCGTAGTCGAAGCCGCCGCCGGAGATCGGTGCTTGCTGCCCAGGCTGGCGACCTACGGCCCACTGATCCCGCCGAGACAGAGAGTACGGCAGAGCCGGGTCGTGCGGTGCCTCGTCCTCTACCCAGTCCGAGTATCGAGCATCCCGAGACGGAGCGGGACGGGAGAAGACGTCGTCGGCCTTGGAGTCGGCCACCGTCTGCGACTGCCTGCTAGCAGACCTCTGGCTCTGAGACGAGCGCTCCTCAAAGTCGGAGAGGTGCTTTGCCAGGACGGGCATCAACGGGCTGTCCCTGGCGGTCTCCTTGCGGACAGGGCTCGGGCGATTCGGCGGCGTCTGGAAGCGTTCCGGGTTTCCATTTGTCGCCGGCGGCCACATCGCGGTGCCACCTTCGAGGTTGGCACCGCCCCCGTCGGTGTCGGGAACGCCTGCGGTATCTGGGGCACCGCGGTCATCGTGCTCGTCAGCGGTGGACGAGGCCGACCAGCTGCCGTTCTGCTTCTGCTTACTAAGACCGTCGCGAGAGACTCCGTTTGGTGTTCTCGAGAGACCGGCATCGCCGTTTGCCAGGTTGAGGTTAGCCAGCCCGACGTTTAGCTGAGACTCAACTCCCTGTGCCGGCTGGGAACCGTTCTTGTACGTCGACGCGGGAATTACTGTCACGTTATCCGAATCGTTGCCGTCTACAGAAGTAAAGGACGACGTGCCTGAAGCGTTGAGGTCAGTCGGACGGCGGGGGGCCGGCTGAGAGTTGTTCGCTGCAGGGTTCGTTGACTGTTCCCGGGCAAAGTCCTCTGGTCGCATGCTTCGTTGCTGGTATTCGTATGAAGCTCCCGGCACACTTCGACGGGCTTGCGTGTATGCTTGATCTCTCCCGCCGGGCATGTGAAACTGATAAGGCCATGCTGTGGGAAACTGTCTCCGGGGCCAGTATGCTTCCTCGAAGCTGCCGGGCTCCGGCTGACCCGGAAACGGAGTCGAATATCCCTCGAAGAACTCGAACGGATCGACGGTCGAGTCGGCCGGAGTAGCGGCCGCGTGCCGGTTCGGAGGCAAAGTCCGTTGAGCTGCCTTTGCCGAGCGGCCCCTGTTCTGCTCCTGGAGGAACTCGGCCCGGATCTCCTCCTTCAGCTCCCGAAGAAGCCGGTTCCGGGTCTCCTCGTCCTCCTCGCGCTGTTTCCGCTGCGCCTCGATCTCCCCAGCGACCTTGGCCTCGGCCGCCTCAAGGGACCGCCGCCTCTCCTCCTCGTCGCGGGCCCTCCTCTCGGCGTCGGCCCGCATCTGGGCCAGGAGCTCCTCTTGAGCTTCCTTCTTTGCTTTTTCGATGGCCGCCTGGCTCTCCCGTTGCCGGGTCATCTCGGCCTCGAGGGCAGCGCGCGCCTCCGCGTCAGCGGCTAGCTTGACCCTTTCTATCTCGGCACGGGCGTTCTCCTCGGCCTTCTTCATGGCCTCCATCTTCGCCCTAAAGCTCTCCTCGATCTCCTTCCTCAGCTTCGCCTCCTCCTCCCTCTTCCGTGCCTCCCGCTCCCTGGCCTCCATCTCCCGTCTCTTCTCCTCGAGCTCGCGCTTCAGGTTCTCGATCTCCGGGTTCTCGCGCGCGCTCTTCATCTCCCTCATTGCAGCCATCTCCTGCGCCCTCTTCTCTTCTTTCAAAATGGCGATCTCTCGCGCCATCCTCTCCTCACTCGCCGGGGCCGGAGCCGGGGCAGGAGCCGGAGCCGGTGTCTTCGGCGGCGGCGCTTCCGTGGGCGGCGGGGGCGGTGCCGGCGGTGCCGAATACACGTACTGCGGCATGTATGGCGGCATGTATTGCGCAGGTGCGCTGCCATTGGAAAAGGGTACCAACTGGCCGGGCTGGACGAAGGGATATGTCGGCGCCGCGCTGGCGTTGGAGAAGGGCGCGAATGGGTTGTGCTGAACTAAGGGGTAGGTCGCAGCAGACCCGTAAGGCGAGGGGTTTGCATGCGATTGCGGATATATTGGAGGGATCGAGTGCCTGCTGTATCTCGCGCCGGCACCGGGATACGTCGTCGGGTTCATGTTCGCCCCGTACCCTCCCATCGGAGGGAACGGGTCATCGAAAGGCTCCATTGCGGGCCGGTACGAATGTCGGCGGCTCACGTTCCGACGAGACGGGCCTTCGCCGGGGGACGTGTCTCTCTTGCTGTCCCTCTTGATCTCTCGAGCAGGAGGGTCGCGGTGGTGCTTGTGGTTATGGTGGTGGTGCGGCTGCTGGCTCGAAGCGATGCCCTTCCCCTTCGACGTCGTCTGCGTGTAAGGTCGCGGTTTTCGCGGGGAGAAGCCGCGCACGGGGCGGTTCAAGTTCGAATCTGATGAGGAGAGTGAGTCGAACGTGTCACCGTCGTCGTCCCTCTCGGTCGTGTCGTCTTCCGACGAGGTCCCCGACCGGGTGTTCTTGGCGTCGACGATTCGGATGTGAGATGTTCGCCGCAACATACCTGGAGGTACAGTCGCCGTCGATGTTTCGCTGCGGCGTCCAGGTCGGTAGAGAATGAAGTCTTGACAGGTGTTCGGCGGCGAGGACATGGAGTCTTCAGCTCATCTCAGCAGCCCGAGAGCGCCATATTGAAGGCCGGAGGGGGTTGGGAGGTTGGGTGCGGGCGAGACAGAGGAACCTGACCACTTGTACCGCAAATCGAAAGGGTACGCCTTCGAAGGGAAGGGGAAAAAGGAAGAAGCCGAAGCCTGGAAGAGCCAAAGAGAAAGCAGGTTGGGCCTCGAGGGCGAGTGGCCCTCGTCGCACACACATATGCACACAACATGCAGCTAAGAGCAGCCGAGCTACATAATTGAACCAGCGGCCCAGCCTCCCTCCCCTCCCCTGCTCAGCTGTGTTAGACATGTAACCCCGCATCCATGGCGCAGACTATTTGATAGGGCGGCCCTTCGATAGTTGCGAGAGAGCGATTTATTGTAATTGGCCAGCCTGATTTGGTGAGCTGACATCTCGACCCCTGCTCTCGCAGCTTACCTTGCATACATGTATGCACGATGTCCAGCGGCCGGTCATCGCTGCGGGCCTACATCTATCCGCTTACCTCCAGGCTGTGTTCCCCCAAGAAACATCCATTCGTCATGCGTTGCCAGACTTGAAGTCTGATGTTCGGGCGATTGAGTTGTTCAGATCGCCAAGCTCCTGAACTCCACTTCACCAGTGACAAACTGGACCGCATATGAGACAACGACATAGAGCTATCCGCAATGTCTTCATCAGTCGGAAACCACGGAGAAGGAGCCCAGACTCTGCACTCTGGCACCGGTTCGCAGCATGTCAACGCCGGAGAGGGCTCCCTGAGTGTGGACAATAGAAGGTACTATCAGTTTGCTGGTATGTGCTAGCCTCACGATGGTAAGCAGGAAAACAGGCCCTCTGACTTCACAAAATAGTCAATACAGCACTCGAAAACCGGCTTCAGCTCCAGAGACTGATGCATCAAGATGGCGAAGGTATGCGCGGTCACAAAGCCGCCAGAAACTCGAGGAAACTCAATCTCTGATCAGACAACTAACTAATAAAAGATCTCTTCTCTATGCTCAACGGTAGTACGAATGCGCCGTCAAGTCAGTTTCTTTCCGAGACGTGGTGGACTTTTGTGAGACTCATTTTTGCTCACGAGAAAATTGCTCTTAGTATTGGACATTGCCGATTGGCTGGGCAACTTCTCGCAAGTTGCCTTCGTTGAAAGGCATCGCCTGCTCCTATCACAGCGCACACCGGATACCGGAGAGTGGCTGCTCAGTTCCCAAGACTTTCTGGATTGGCAGATGGGTGTTGGCAGCTGGCTGTGGCTAAGTGGAATCAGTAAGCATTCGAAGCATTCACAAGCGCGTAGCAAGATTCCACTAACGGCTTGCTTCATCACTCAGTCGGTGCCGGGAAGAGTACGTTGGCGTAAGTCTACCCTTTGCGTGAACCAAAAGCCCTGCCCTAGTCTGACCGGGTACCTACATGTTGCACGATGTAGATCTATAGCGGTCGCACATCTCGAGAAGCCGACCCAAGGAGAAAGGCCCACGTGTTGTGTCTATGCTTATTTTCAAGATGACGACGATACTGGGTCACATCCTACGTTAGAGTCGATTTACGCGAGCCTCTTGGGGCAGTTATTGCGACGACTTGGGCCTGGCCATAGCGTTTCCGAACTTCTTCAACAACGCTTCAGCGAGCCGAACTCTTGCAATAACTCACTGAGCCCGGGTGAGTATATCGATCTGCTGAACGCCGAATCATCCTCTTTTGCTACGGTGTTCCTGGTCGTGGACGCACTAGAGAACTGCCGGAGCGAGGGCGACTCCAAAGTCCAGAGTCGCTTTCTGAGAGGCCTTCGCCAGCTAAACCGCAACTGGAACGTTGTGATAACCTGTCGGCAGGGCACTATAATGGGCGGCAGGCTGGACTCCGAAAAGGAAATGGCGGTGGAGGCTACCCAGGACGACATCAAATTGTACGTGGAGGCACGGATCACCGAAGACACCGACCTGTCGCGCCTCACATGGGAAGGCCTGGACGACGACCCCGCTTTCATGGAAAATATCTGCAACGTCGTTATAGAAAAGGCGCAAGGCATGTGAGTCTCAGATATCACCCGAACAAGTCCAAGTCTTGGAAATTGCCGATGGGTTGACAATTATCAGGTTTCTCCTAGCCAAGATGCACATGGACTACTTGGCAGAGCAACACTTCCTGGGAGACTTCCGCGTAGCGCTCGGAAAACTGCCCGATAGTCGGGAAAAGGCATTCGACGCAGCGTTGCAGAGAATACAGAGGCAAGGCGACTTCGAACGGCGAGTTGCGTGGCATGTGTTATCCTGGGTCGCTTTCTCCGTACAACCGGTGACCGTCGACGAGGTCAGACATGCCTTTGCTGTCGAGAGACAGGCCGGGGTGCTGAACGACGAGTACTTGCCGTCGAAAGATCTACTAACGTCATCCTGCGCCGGCGTCGTTGTCATCGACAAGGAGTCGGGCCAACTGCGTCCTATCCACGATGCCGTGCTGAAGCGTATTCGAGAGTCGGAACACCTGCCAGATGATCCTAACCGTGATATCGCCACAGCGTGCCTCGCCTATCTTTCTCTAAGCAACTTTGCGTTGTCCTCTCCGTCAGAGTCTGATATTTCCGAGCTGGTGCAGAAATATCCCCTTTTGCGGTACGCCTCGAAACATTGGCTTCTTCACCTCAATCGAGTAAAGAACGCCGACCAGGCTCTTGAAACCCAGACCTTGGATTTTTTAGAGAACAAGGCATGTTTGTCGGTCTCTTTCAGGGTCCACAACCCGAGCTCGACCAACGAGATATCCGGACTGCACGCTTGCGCTTATTTAGGCGCAGAGAGCTTGGCGCACAGTCTTCTCGAGCGTAAAGCGGACCTGGATGCGAGAACCGAGACCGAGCAGACGCCTTTGCACTGGACCATCACCTACAGGAAACACGAAATGGCGAAGCTTTTTCTGGAGAAAGGGGCTCAGGCGAACGCCCGCGATGGGCACGGCAACTCCCCGTTGCACACGCTGGTGTGTTCGCTCTGCGATGTCAAAGACGTGGAGGGCCAGGCGGTTCAGACCGATTTGTCTAGCAATGTGAGGAATCTGATCATCCTTCTAGTGCAGAACGGCGCCGATATCGACCTCGAGGACCGCAAGGGGTGGACATCCCTGAGGCGGGCGATCGTCTATGGGAAGCTCGGCCTGGCGGAGCTACTTTTGGATCATGGCTCAGATGTCAATCGTCGATTTGAAGACGGTTGGACGGCTCTGGGCCACGCGGCGCAGCACGGCATGAAGCCGCTGGTACTGCTCCTATTACAGTACAAGGCGAATGTCGACCTTCGGGAGGGGGACCAGGGGCCCAGCCCACTGATGAAGGCCATCCGGCAGGAGCACAGGTCCGTTGCCGGCCTTCTCCTAGACCACGGGGCCGACGCCAACGCTATCTTCGCGAATAAGTCAACCCCTCTGATACGGGCATCGAGGGAGGCCCAAGAATGGGCCGTTTGGCTTCTTCTGAGACACGGTGCCTTGGTGGACAGCCACGACGCAAACGGGCTCACTGCCTTGAGCTATGCCGTCAATAGCGGCCAGAAGTCGATTGCATGGCTCCTTTGTGAGGAAGGGGCGTCGCTCGGGTTGCGAGACAAGATTGATGGGAGTACCGCGCTGCATTATGCCGCGGAGAGGGGAGATGTCTCAACGGCGTGGTACCTGCTGGGAAAGGGCGTGCTCGTCGACGCTGCCGGTTTTGACGGGATCCAGCCGCTGCACATCGCCGCGAAACATGGCCATGCGAAGCTCATCGACCTGTTCATTGACCACGGCGATGATATAATCAACCAACAAGACAAGTCGGGGCTTACAGCCCTGCACTACGCCGTGCGCTCGAAGCACTTAGAGTGCGTCAGCCTCCTCCTTGAGAAAGGCGCCGACCCCAACGCGGTGGATGGCAAAAAGGCCACGCCTCTTCACTTCGCCGCGTGGTGCGAGGATGAGGAGTTTAGCCAGCTGCTTCTCAACGCCAAGGCGGATGCGACGATCCAAGACGATGAGGGACGCACTGCCCTCCACCGGGCCGTCGTGCAGGGAAACATGTCCACCACGTGGAGGCTGGCAAAGGTCAAGGAGTGCCTCGACGTGCGGGATAAGGACGGGCAGACGGCCCTGATATACGCTGCCGAAAAGGGCGACGAGCTCGCGACGCTTTGTTTGGTGAACAACGGCGCGAATACTGGGATTCAGGACGCGAAGAACTGGATTGCCCAGGACTATGCGGTTGATAAGCAGTATTCGTTGATAGTTTCCCTGCTTCACTGAGACTCTCGAATGGAATGGCGTTGGAGGTTGCCCGACTTCAAGATGAACTGGCCTTTCTCTTGCCACATTGCGTTGAGATCGAACGAACGTTTATGGCATACTGTGACATTTACAGCGGCACTTGCACTTACATACGTACACAGACTGAAATGTACAACTTGCAATTGTCACCTCAGGTGTTAGAACCAGCCAAATGTTGACCGAAGGCTTGTGCTCGAGATTCGATGCTCCCTATTCAGACGTAGTAATGTGGAACGGCCCTTGGAAGCTTCCACTGAGTTGCGTGCCGGATCCAATGTTGAGGTTCTGGTCACCATTCCCAGCGTGTATGCTCTGCGCACCCGAACCGTAGTTCCCGACCGAGACTCTCGGACGTTCTCTGGGCGACTCTTCTGAAATCTCCAGATCCTGAATCACATTCACAACCCTTGCCCTGGTGGATGCCTTGATGGTGTAGTTGGCAGCCAGAAGCTGCATGTCAGCCTGAATGCCGCTCATGAGCTCTTCCAGCTTGCGGCCCTTCCCAAATGTTCGCACGGCGGAAAAGTACCGCTGAGCCCTAGAAGCCTCCGGCGCGACTGCGACGTTCCCGAAGATCTTCTCCAGGGCTTGTGATTTCTCCCGACAGCCTTCCAGAGCCTGCTTCAGCGCCGCAGCCGATTCTGGGTCAGCCTCGGATCCGAGGTCGTGCTGGACCGCAAGCATCGTGTCTCTCAAGAGTGGCATTCTGTTGGCTACCTCGCGAAAGGCCCCCGGGAGTCCTGCCGCGTCTTGGACCGCATCGTGGAATTTGATGATGGCGTCGACTATGCCGACGATGCCGGATACGAGGCCGATGACTTCAGCCCCAGACATTTCTGACGAGTCTTCTAGATGATTGTCGGCGTTTTTGCCCTTGAGTTGTGTGGGCTCGGGGTTCAGAGACTGTTCCTGGATTGACAGTCAATGAAGCTTGGCGTCGTCTTGAGACTGAAAGGTTTGTTGCTTCAACCAGATACCAGGATTAACGATAAGCATAGAGGATCAGATACGGGACCTGGGAAGCATGGTATGTGACCAGCAGGGTAGATAGCTTACATGACAAACGCAACGCAATTGGGTGATGAACGGGGGATGTCACCGAAAGGTGAGGGGTTGGAATGCATGCCTGCCTGAGAAACGGGTTAGTCAAGTCCACCCGAAGCAGGCTGCGCCCAATAGATGACAGGCTGAGCCGGCCTCTCATCAGGCCATTGGATACGGTAAGCAGGAGTTTTCAGCTCAGAGAAGGGAGGGTGGTGGTACGAAACAACCGAGACAGTGGGCCTCGGAGGGGTATGATCATGTGCCCGCAAGGACGGTAAGCACCTTAGGCATCAAAACCTCCCGACAGCCTCACGCCTCTCCAGGTTCTTATCCTCACATTAACTACTGTATCGTTCGACCTTAATCACCGCCAACATGTCCGGCAAGATCACCAGTCAAGCCACGAAGTCGGTACGCGATGCAGTCAATCAGCTAGAGAGCGCAGCAGAGGTCTACGATGGCCTCGAAGACGCCTCGGACTTGCCTCAAGCTTTCCACGAAGTAGCCAAGGCCTTGCCAACCGCCCTGCAGGCTCTGAAGGCGATCAAGTCACAATTGAACAGGAACCCGACAGCCGACAAGGAGTTGGACAAGAAGGCAGAGAAGCTGCAGATAGACGCCTCGAGGAAGTTCCACTCCAAAGCCGTGCAGCTGTACGACATCTTCGATGCAGTGATTCCGCCGGGCGAAGGGCCAAGGCCGGCCCGTTACCGATCGGCCGCCAACCAGAAGGGGCGTGTCGAGGTGCTGATGAAGGAGATTCTCGTGGCCGTTATTGTGCTGGCGAAGCCACCAATCGTCACGGAGAGCCTAGCTGGAGACTTGGAGAAGGTGTTGGAAGAAGTCGCCAATATTCCACGCTCTTTGGAAGATGACACTGGTCACTCGTTCCACAACTACGGCTCAGGACCGCAAAGCATCCATCTGGGACAGGGGGACCAGAACATCAACACCGGCAAGGGCACTCAATTCAACGGCAAGTTCATGGGGCCCATTCACCTCCCGGGTTCGACTCCTTAGGCAGTACTAGGTACTTCTGCGCCTGATATAGCAACATAATGACATTTTAAGCCTTCGTTGATTCTTGCTATGTGTTTGTGGATGTGAATGTGTCGCTGGTCTATCTTCGGAGGGGTTCATATGAGTCTTCTATTCTACATCTATCACCCGCGGCCAACAAATGGCCAACCGAACTGCTTAGCATGCTTGATCGACACGCCGAGATCGTCCGCAAAGGCCCAGACAAGGCCAGGGTTCTTCATGAACATGCGACCAGTGGCCACGAGGTCGAGCGGCGTGTCGTCTTCATCCCTCCCGCCGTTGAGGAGCTGCTCGGCGAGAACCCCGTTCTCGATGGTGCCCACCGTGCTCACGAGCATCCTGTCGCCCACGGCCCTCTTGATCCGCTTCGCGAGGGCCGCCTGGTACCCCGGCCCGCCGGTGAGCTTCTGGAGCGGGTGCATTGCGCCGCTCGAGACGTCCAGCACGTCGACGCCGCGGTCCGCCAGCAGAGGCGCCAGCTTCGCCGACTCCTCGACCGTCCACGTCTCGCCGCCCTTCCACTCAGGGTTCTCGGCAAGCCAGTCGGTCGCGCTGATGCGCACGAACAGCGGCATGTCGGCGGGCATCACGGCGCGGGCGCCCTCGACGAGCTCCAGCGCGAGGCGTGCGCGGTTCTCGAAGCTGCCGCCGTACTTGTCGGTGCGCTTGTTCGACACGGGCGACAGGAACGTGGATACAAGGTACCCGTGGGCGAAATGGAGCTCGACGATGTCGAAGCCGGCGTGGACGGCGCGCTCGACAGCTGCGATGAAGCCCTTCTTGACCTCTTCAATCTCCTGTAGCGTCATGGCGCGGGGCGTCGGGTAGCCCTTGGCGTGGGTCTCGTCACCGGGGCCGAACACGTCGCTAGGCCAGCCGCCGGCCTCGTCAACGGCGGTGGCCCCGTAGGGAGCGATGAAGGGGGCGGCGGTCGAGGCCTTGCGGCCCGCGTGAGCCAGTTGGATGGCGATGAGCGCGTTCTGGCTGTGCGCGAACTCGACGGTTTTCCGCAGGCCCTCGACGTGGGCGTCGAGCCAGATGCCCGAATCCTCGGGCGTGATGCGGCCGCGCGCCTGGACGGCGGTGGCCTCGATCATCACCATGCCGGGCTATACGCAACGCCAGCTCCGGATGTTAGCAGTTCAATATTTTCGTGTACACAGCAGTCAAGAGTCATCGGTCGTCGTGCCACTCACGCCGCGTGTAATCATGCCGCCGTAGTGAACAAGGTGCCAAGGGGTGTGGAAGCCCTCGTGGGCGCTGTACTGGCACATCGGGCTGACCCAGATCCGATTCTGCATGGTCACGCCGCGGATATTGATTGGCGTGAAGAGCTTCGGCATCTCCTTGTCATCTTTGGTCTTGATGGCCGTTCCAGCCGGAGGGTCCTGGGCGGGCGTGAAGAACGAGACGCCTTTTGCCGCTACTGGCGTCAGGACATCAACCCCGTTTGCAGAAGTAGGCGTCCTCGAACGCGAGAGCGGCGTCCCAGGGCTGTTGCCTTGGAGATAAGAAGGCATATTGGGCTGTATTCTGGGCAGCTGGAAGTCGGTCTGAGATCCGACGAATATGACTTGATTAGTGTTGTCTACGCTCGATTTCCGAACTGTACTGTGCCTTGATGTGGTCACGGGCTCGATCTATTTATCTCGTGGACATGACTCAAGCCATTGATTTGCGAGAAGCACGGGGAACTCTGGTTCTTCACACGGTGGCCAGAAGAATAAGCTTTCTGAGTTGGGGATCCCAAGGCGGGATTTTGTTTTCCGTGGCCGATGCTGTCGGGTCACCTCCAGCTGACCGATTCATGCCATGTTGTCTGGTTACATCAATGCTACTCTTAGATCGACTTCGTAGTTGACCCGGAGGAAAGGCTATAGTTTCATGGATAGCCAACTGTAAGTCAAATTCAATAATGAGAGTATATTAGAGATTTACGCTGAAGTTTAACTAATCTCTCAGTAGTAAGCCTGTTTCACTAATCATCTTCAAGGGGTTTGTAGAGTTCTTATCGTTTTTACAGGAAACTCAAACCTGCAAGCAATCACCTTCGAAAAAGTCCAACTGCCATGCACTGACTTTTGATTGACATAAGAATGTGAAAAACAGACGACTTAACCTCCTCTAGTAATTAAAGAAAAGTTTATCAGTGCCGTAGAGTGAATTGACGCGGATGGCTTCATGCTACCACTAAAGACGGTACCATTATGGAAGCAACTGGCTCGTCAGTTACAACATTGAGTCGGCTTCAATTTCCTAACTATCGTCTCAAGTAGCGTTTATCGCATCCGATCTGCCGCTTGCTCCATGCGTCGGTTTCTGTGCACATAACCGGCTGCTCAATAGATGTGATGTAATAGATGTATCAACCTCATCTTACATAGTAGAATAAACATAGTAGGACGGATAGGTAGTACGTAATAGACAGGTAGTCTATGAAAATACTGATAGGCGGGGTATCTGACACATTGAAGTAACATTCGGGTTACATTTCATGTGCCAATCACTGCAACAAGAGGGGTAAGTCAACTGGCAGTATTTTGCCAAGCTCTGCGCAAGAAAATAGAGTCGGGCCAAGGGAGTCCTCCACATCGCTCGAAATCGTTCCTTGCGGTCGAAGAGGGGTTGCTTGAGGGGTTGCGTTACGTCACTACATGCTCGAAACTGCCGATGATTACTGAACAGCATGTAATAAATACACCACCTGCTTCAAAACATCTCACATCTTTAACCCGAAGCGCACAAGACTCTCAAAATGAACACTTCTAGGAAGATCGTATCCAAAGACATCTATCATGGCCTTCCAACTTTCCCCGACGATGTGACCGACCTTACAGCCATTGTATGCGGAGCGAATGGCATCTCAGGTGTGCACATGGTAAGATACAACCACATGACTGCGAATACCAATATGACCACACGAAAGGCGCTTAGTTCATGAGCTGAGATGAGCGAAACAGTTGCGTGTTCTTGCCGAGAACCCAACAAGATGGAGCAAGATCTACGCTCTGTCAAGACGCCCGCCCACAGGAGAATGGCCGAGTCATATCCAGCACGTCGCGATGGATTTTCTCACGTCCCCCGATCAGCTAGCGGACCAGGTCCAGCGACAAAACATCAAAGCGGACTACGTCTTTTTCTTTGCATACATCCAGCCGAAGCCAGAGGTTGAGGGCCAGATCTGGAGCGCAGTCGATGAGCTTGTCAGGACCAATAGTAAAGCCCCCTGTCCTTTACCAGCATAATTCCTTTTGGCCCGAGCTAATGCCAACTTCTGATACATAGCCGGGCTGTTGGATAACTTCCTTCAAGCTCTAGCCCTGGCAAAGGCTCTTCCGAAGACCTTTCTCCTCCAGCTGGGCGCAAAGTACTACGGAGTCCACAACGGGCCTACCGCCACGCCGCAGGAGGAATCTGATCCGCGCGTATTGTTGGAGCCCAACTTCTACTACCGCCAGGAAGACTCCCTGAAAGAGTTCGCTCGCGACAATGGCTTCAATTGGATAACCACTCGTCCCTCCTGGATCCCCGGCGCCGCCCAGGATGCCGCGATGAACCTGTGTCTCCCGCTGGGCATATACGCCGCCGTGCAAAAGTCCATGGGACGCGCGCTGGAGTACCCGGCGGACCTGACGGCGTGGGAGACCCAGCAGGCTATGTCGAGCGCCCAGATGAACGGGTACCTGTCGGAGTGGTGCGTCCTCACGCCAGGCGCCCAGAACGATAGTTTCAACGCCAGCGACGACTGCGCATTCACTTGGAGCAAGTTCTGGCCCAGGCTCGCCGCCAAGTTCGACATTCCCTGGAAAGGGCCAGACGTTGACGGTGAAAGGTCTGAGTTTCGAGAAGTCAGCACTCCGTATAGACCACCGCCTCGCGGATACGGATCGCCCGGTGTCATGCGATTCAAGTTCACTCTGGTCGAGTGGGCTAAGCGCCCAGAGGTGCAGAAGGAGTGGAAGAAGCTGGCCTCCGATCATGGTCTGAGAAACCAGGATTTATGGGACGTCGAGCGCGTCTTTGGATTCGCCGATGCCGGACTCCAGCAGTCGTGGCCGAATAACTACTCGTCAGTCGCTCCCCCTGTCTATACCAATGACCGAGGCATTTAACTGTTATCAGATCGTCAAAAGCCAAGAAGCTTGGGTTCTTCGGCTTCGTGGACAGCAACGAGTCTATGCTTAGGGTCCTCGACGAGTTTGCGGACCTGAAAATGCTCCCTCGGTACTCTTGAGAGAGTCGTTTTCGCCGCATATGATGATGGCCATGCTAGGAATGCCGACCGAAACTGGGTCAAGGGTTGCAAAAGCTGACTGCATAAACGAACAAGTTGCCCTCATTACATATGGTACATGTAGTTTGGCTTACACCTATCTGGTTTGATCCCAAGCCTGTTGTGAAGTAAAGCCTTTCCGATGCCATGTTAAAAGACAATTTGATCTCGCCGAAGCTAACCCGAAATCAATCGACTTCACAACTACCAATCTGGAGACCCGAAGGATCATCCAATCTCTACTCGGGCAGCCCACGAACACGTTGGACATTTAAACACCAAAGGCCATAGGGCAGCCTCTGGCTTTGCCAATCTTGTCCCGTTGAAGATCCATGAAGTCCTTGCCCTTGCCTCTCTGGGCGTCAGGCCCAACCTCTGAAATCAGGTAACCATCCGGATAGTATTTGCAACCTTCGTCACCAGGCAGTTTCCCACCAATCATGCGGCTGTACAGAGCGCCGGGTCCCCATCTTGAATAGGCCGTGGGTTTGACGTAGTACGGGTGCGCAAGGTATGTCCGTGCGAAGAATCTTCCGGTCTTCTTGTCGGCTTCCTGGACATACGGGAACGTCCACCACGCCGGCCTTGGGAGGCACAGATGTTTGATAGTCCAGCGTCGTGCAGCTATCATCGTGTTGAACACGAAGGTCTGGGAGTTGGTGGGATCCTCGTATCTGTGACCCATGTTAGAAGTCTTGATTTGTATTGCGACGAAGTTCAATTCACTCACCCCATCGCGCGCCTCAAAATAGGCTCCATCAGGCACAAAACCTGTCCAAACACGAAGCTACGGGCGAACCGCGGAACATCCATCAATAGGAGGTTTACATTAGCGTGAGCCAACTTCTCGTTGGGGACAGCGTAGACCATATGCTCCTCTTGGTACTTGCCGCTCCAGATTCGCAGGGCCTCGAGCCAGGCCAGGGGGTCGTCCTTGTTGTCCATGTAGGGCACCAGGCAGTCGTACGAGATCTCCATCTCCCTACCCAGCTCACTCCAAAAGACGGCCATGGCGTTCTTCTCCAGCAGAGTGAGGTCTCTCCACTCGTACGTTGCAACCCACCGCAGGGGCTCGAGCACGAAGAGACACAGGGTGTAGAGCATGTCGCCGTTGGAGATCTTGCCCGCTTGCCGCCAGCGGCTGTGGAGGAAGTTGACCCGGGCGATGGCCTCGATGTTCCTGGGACACTCGGGCTTGTTCTGCATTATCTCGCTCATGAGGACCCCCGTATCGGTCCGCCGCTTGGAGGCGGTGGCCTCTCCGGAAAGTTGACTCGTTGCGACAAGCAGCTTGGAGATGGTTGGTATGCCGTAGGTCTGCCGGGAGAATCGTCAGAATCGGGATAACGTCCAAAGATCATAGGATCAAGTACCTTGAAAAGGGCAAAAGACACAGAGCCGTAGAACATAATGGGAAACTCCTGCAGAGCAAGCTCCCGCATCACTGTAGAAGCTTCGGACAGCGACATAGACGCCATTTCCTCTCGCGTCTTGTACGGGAACCTATGCTGAATATCATATCGACGACGATACCGCAGCACCCGCACCAAAAGAAGATAGAAAGAAACGCCGGCAAGAATTGACAAGTAATACATCGTGTAGTGTGTCGTGGAATTCAGGTCAGAAAGTAATGGTGGCAGCCATTCTGCTCGAGCTGATTTGGAGTCGTCCGACCTTGCTCTTTTATCTTTAGAAGATCGAGGCAGTCATGCCGCGGCAGACATGTCACGGGCAAAGTTACCGCGCAGTACCCACAATGCCGTTCCGGACATTTAATTAGCCCAGTTGACTTATCCGCATTATCACAGCCAACTTGTTCTTGGCCCTAGCGTACAGATGCTTGCTCAGTGACATCGATGTTGCGACTCGCTGGGTGCGGGGGATCTACACGCTAGGTCACATCTTGAGACGTCAACCGTAAAGTTGGGCAAATTCCATACATCTAGGGTGGCCCGACCACACGTAGCAGTTGCCAATTTCAACCATCGAAGGTAAGGTGACCTCGGACCGTCGACGATAATTGGGGTAAATAACCCACATCCCGTCGGAAACTATCAGACGAAATGTCGGACAAAGAAAGTTAGCCCCTCGTTGGAGTCAGACAATGCGACTCAGATAGAGCTGATTGGGCAATTGCTTTCCAGGCAAAATTCTCTTTGGGCAAGTCGGCTCCGATTGACCTCCATGATGGCCACGCCCCGGAGTTTACTTCGTGCCCGAAAAGGTTACAGTTCAGATGACGGCATTTATACCAACCGATGGAAATATCAAAAAGTGGTGTCAATAGTTGGGGGTCTTCAAACCCAGTTATACTGGCCTATGAATCGACCCCTTATCCGTACCCCTCTGGCGCTCGGTCCCTTCACCTGGTTAGCTCCAAGTTACTCTTGGCTAGTCCTATTAAGTTCATGTTCGCATCTGTCTAGCCGGCGGGATGTGACTGATTTAACTCGGAACAAATCAGTCCGTAGCCATGATGCCCAAGCTTTTCGCAGGAGTCTCGCCTGGTTCTCACTTTGGCATGCATCTCGATGAGTTTGTCACTGCGCAGTATATATAACATGAGTGCAGACATGAAAAGAAGACCATGGCAGATGTCTAAGAAGATGCTTAGCTGGGACTATTTGACAGCGAGGTACTTTGAGAATTGATGAAGCTGTGGAGCGCTCCAAGACCAGGTATTTTACGAATTTCGAGTCTGCATAAGAGCTCCAAGAAGCTTTGAAAGTCAGAAACGGAGTTGCGTTCAGCAGTCAGTCAACTTTAAGTCTTCTAGAAGTAAACCTTGGGCTAACAACATGTCATGTAACCAAAACTCGAGCAAACAACTTTGCTTGTGGAATTGACTGTGACTTGATGGTTCCGAGGAAGTCGCGACGAAAGTCGGAATACTCCATTGAGCTCAAGAATGAGATAAAACTCCACAGTTGAGGTTTCCGATATTTGGGTTTCCAGAACGACTTCACTCGGACTTTTCGCCTTACCATTCAGCCGTTGCGATTAAGGTCGTAAGAAGTGACTGCTTGCAGGCATCGAAAATAGTAGGACGAGATCTCTAGCCGTTCATCGTAAGGCTAAAAAGAGCAAATGATCTAATGTCTGTTTAGAACAAGCGGGCTTGAAACTCCTTCATTCAACCGGTTAAAGGGCCAAGCATGCAAAAGTCATGCGGAGTTCTAATGCAGTATTGCAACCACTCGGTTGAAAATCAATCAAAAGTCAATGTAACTGAATTGAATACAGCAGAGATCCATGACAAGATAGGAATGTGTCGATTTCCAGTGGCTGTGTACAAAAGGTCCGTATCATTCAGGAAACTGCGCCGCTGCTTTGCATCAGCACCTACGCCGGTGACTCACCCCCACTATCGGTCTCAGAATTCTTGCAGCTGGACGTCACCTATAAACGGTGTTTACCGGTGCTGGCGAATCTCTCTTCTACATCTCGCTTCATCCATTTTCAATTCACTGGCCACAATGACGACCGACTTTACACCCCACATTCGCGTGACTGCAAAGGACAGAGAGTGAGTACTGCCGACAAGCCAGACCTCTAATCATCGTGCGATGGCTGACCTGAGATGAGGCCTCTCGCGCCGAAGCTGGAGCTGGAGCTGAAAGCTCCTTCGAAGCTATCGCTGACGCTGCCGTACACTGTCGGTATCACGATCCTCCGGCAAGACGACGAGAAAGGCGCAGAGCACTGCACCTTGAGATGGGACTCCGATTATCACCTGTTCTCTAACTGCATGCTCTTTCGCCACATCAAGACTGCAGATGGGGGCGAAGCTCTCGAGGCGGTGACCCCGTTCGTCGTGCCAGACGCAAAGCCGGCGACAGAGGAACAGGCATATGAAATGGACGAGAGCTGGAAGATGTCTGACCTTCGTCACATCGCGCCCGAGGGCTGGTTGTGGACTTCGAACTACCTTCCCGAGCGTTACCAACGCGCACTGCAGCCGGGCGAGTCGTACACTCTGCTCTTCACTGGGACAGAGTGTGCTATCTGGGAATGGGGCAAGACGCAACATTTCTTTGGGAAGACACTTGTGGCGCGGCCCCCGAATGATGAGCAGATAGAGGGCCTGGAGAGACCCAGGGTTGCGATCCTGGGGGGGACTCACATCAAATTCACAGCCCACGAAGAAGAGGAGCCATGGCCGAGGCGAAAACAATACGAAAATAAGCACGGGTTCGCCAATGCGAACTATCGAGAGTTATCTTGGAGACAGGATGCGGACCGAGGGGCCAAAAGATTCCAAGACATGCTGCGTACTGGATTTGGGGAGGATAAACGAGTGTAAGGCCTCACTGCGACCCCGGTACTGTCCTTCTAGTCCACACAGAATCTGCGTTAACCAGAAATTACCGCGCGATAGGCCAGGAGCACCTGCTCTCTCGGCCGTACTTGAAGGCCCGTCGACCGTCTCGTGGAAAGTCTCCGCGCCTATTAATATCAAGTTGACGTACATTGGGGTCTCTGGCGACGATGGCAAGATAGAGGACGCGACGCGGCCCATCATGTTCCGCACCACGGCCGTCCATGGATTCCGGGATGGCGATCTGGCAGATCCCGACTGGGTCTACCGCCGGTACAGGGGAGGCGCCGAGGCCGAGTCGTGGGAGGAGTGCGCGGATCATGACGGCTGCTCTTGGGACATCTACGACGGACCAGACAGGGACATCCGCGTTGCAGAGGACAAGGACTTCCGGAGCCTGCGGCCGGGGGAGTCTTTGTCGATGTATCTTAGAAGGGTGGACCTGTCAGATTTCGAGACTCCGGATGACTTTGCCCCGGGTGACGAGCTACTCTGTGGTTTCGACGGGGGGAAGGTGGACTGGTGGGACTGGGGGACGGCCGAGGATTACGCCGAGACGGTCGTGAAGTTCCCTAGTTTCGCTAACGGATTGATCGTCGAGCCGAAGGACAACGAAGGGCGGCCAAAGCTGGTTATCCCCGCGGCGAAGCCACATGAACTCCGGGTCGTCGAGTAAGAGATTGAGAGAAGGATTTGGTATTAGAGCAGCAGCGCTGAAGTTGATGCCAATCGAGACGCACAGTAACTTAATCGACGGAGAAGGTTAGGGCTGTGATCATCATGATTTAATCTATCAGTCAAATGGTATGAGCGAGTTGAAGTGATAGGTGCTATGCTATTCATGACGCTACCCTATATGATGACCAGTGAACACCGTCTATGATACTACAATGCTACACGGCCATAGCCGAAAACAAGGAAACGAAATGCAACGCTACATGTGTACAAGTCTAATTGCATGTGAGCAAACCGGCAAAGTCGGTGTCGAACCGCACGGGGAACCTCTTGCGCCCCTTGGCGTCCTTGTTGGCGAAGCACGCCACGCTGTTCCGCGCGCAGGGGAACAGGCCCAGGCCGTTCTCGTCGATCATCACGACGGCGGCCTCGAGCCCCAGCACGTCCGTCCAGACCTCGCCGGCGTGCTTGCGGCCGACCTGCATGCAGATCTGGGACTCGGCCTCGGCAGCCTGTGTCCAGGACATCACCACGGCGAGGCCGTCGGGCCGGTCCTCGGAGCCCTGGCGCACCCAGCCGATGCATTCGGGCCGGTTGAAGTAGTCCAGCTGCTTGCCGTAGGCGTAGAGCTTCCTCGCCAGGAGGAGCTCGGGGAGGTGGCGGACGGGAGGCTCCGGGTAGGGGTCGCACGTGCCGTACAGGTCTCCGAAGAAGACGCAGGGGTGGCCATCCTTTCGGAGGAGGAGGAGGGCGTATGCGAGCGGCATGAAGCCGGCTGAGATGGGTGTGTCCATGGCCTGGCCTCGTTGGGTATCATGATTGCGAATAAAAGTCTGAGGGGGAAGTTAGAACCTGATACAAGGTACTTTAATGTGAGCAGAAGAAGAGGAAGTGACATACCACTGCGTTGTTGGGACGTTGCTCGACCAACGTGTTCTTGAACACCTCCCTCAGATCTTGGTCCTCGTGCCACGACAACCTCGCGAGGTGGTACATGAGGGGAACGTCGTACAAGCTAAAGAAGGGGTGCATTTGGTCCAGCCAGCCGGTGAGCACACGGACGTCACCATGCCAGAACTCGCCGACGAACATGAGGTCATGCCGGCTCGTCTTCTTCAGGTACCGCGCCCACTCGTTGACGAAGTTCCACGAGATGTGCTGGACGGCGTCGACGCGGAAGCCCCTGAGCCCGAGCTCGTCGACGATCCAGCGGCCCCACTGTGTCTGCTCCCGGACGACGTCAGGGTTGGTGTAGTCGAGGTTCTCGAGCATCAGGTAGTCGGCGTTGCCCTGGCTCGTGCCGACATCCTGGTGCCAGTTCTTGCCGTCCTCGACGTAGCGGTAGATGGCGCGCTTGCTGTTCTGCTGGTTCCAGTCGGTGCCGTTGAAGTGCCTCTTGTCGTACGTGAAGGTGCTGTACTTGCCCCCTCTTGCCTTGTAGTTGAATTTTGTCCACGCCTCGATCTCGTAAGGCTCTGTGATGTCTATTGTTCTATCTGCCAAGGAGAGAGAAGCTGTCAGCATGGATAACGGTACATAGGATATGCCTGCGAGCACGAGTCGTGCTGGAGGCGACGTACCTTTGGGATCAACCTCTACAACCTTGACCATCTCCGTCTCGTCGGCATAAGCGCGGTGGTTGTGAATCGCGTCCCAGATGAGCCCAATGCCGTTCTTGCTGGCGTCGGCCGCCAGCTCCGCCAGCTCGTCCTTTGTGCCCCATTTCGTGGGCACCGAGCCCTTCTGGTCGAACTCGCCGAGGTCCCACGCGTCGTAGATGTCGTAGCCGTTGCTCTCGGGATCCTTGGCCTTGCTTCCCGGCGGCAGCCAGATGCTGTTGACGCCGACACTCCTGAGGGAAGGCAGGGCCAGCCGTAGCCGCCGCCAGTGCGAGTGATCCGTGGGGAGATTCCACTCGAAGCCTTGGAGCTGCACCGGGTTCTGACCTCTGTCACTGCGATGGCGGGCCGACCTGATCCTCGCGGCTTCGGTCGGACGAAGGGGCTGAACAGTTTTCACCGTCATCGTGCAGTGAAGAGATGGAAAAGGGGGACGGGAGCGGGTTGAAGGGGTCTGTCTCTCTGTCTGTAGTTCTGTCTATTGGTGTCGAGCGGGTATCTATGATATCTCGACATGATGGGCGGACGGGCTCTGTGCTATTTATCAAAGAACCCGAACGCGATACGGCATGGGCTGGCCAAGAAGGGTAATTCAAGGCATTTTCGTACACGAGTACGAAGCGCAGCCACGAGTGGCTTGACGGTCGACGCGAGCTGGGCTACGAAATTTCATCCCGTCGCACACACGCAAACGCGACGAAGGGGGAGCAAGTCGTCTCGACCAGCTGCAGCTTGAACCCCGAACTTGGGGCTGTGGCCAATCGCAGGGGGGGTGACGACTCGAAGCTGTGCCGGCGACAGGAGAGAGAGGCATTGGGACGTTGTCATTGCCATCACGTGTCTCACACATCAGCCGTTCCAGAAGCATAATGCCTTGCGTTTGCGTTGCGTCTGTCTGCGAGTCGTCCAGCTCCCTTGAGTTCGCGTTCGCATCGACGGCTCGGTTCCGCTCACGGATACGAGCGGGCGCCCACCCCCCCCTGCTAATTGTTCCTTTCTCCCCCCTAGGACCCCTTTTTCCAAATCCCGGAACCCCCAACTACCTGACACCCGGAGCGAGTCGGGCCTCCGGGCGGCATGTCTACGGGGGCCAGCACAGGCATGGCAACGGCTCTGGCGTTCGCCATGGCCCTTGGAAAGTTTGTTCTTTTCGTTCCGCGAACCGGGGCAGAAGGGAAGGGAAGGCTAAGCGCGGGGGGTGGATCGTCATCAAGATCGGGGTTTCGGGGGACAAAGAATAACGCCCAGCGCGGGACGGTACGATGATCAAATTACCGATAGCGAAATTGGGCAGCGCTAACATAGCCCGGTTGGAAAGCTGCCGCGTCCTCCGTGTTCCCTAACGCCGACCAAAAAGCGAAAGCGAAGAGATAAAGTAGTACTGGTATGAGGTAGAAAGGGACACAAGACGCGCACAGCCACCAGCGCATGTGCGCAAGAGCCTCGACAACCAAGCGTCAGGTAAATGGGCTCAGGAGTTTAAAGCAATTTGAAATTATGCCCACAGCCTGCTGTCACAAAGTCCGAACCAACTCCCAAACAAGAACGATAGCCAGCGGAAATAGTAACCGACCGGGCCGTGCAGATCGGTGTGATGTGTGATGTGGCGCGGACTGTTATTCGTCTGCCACATCAGTCTCACAGAAAAAGAAACTGGCATTTGGAGAACACACTTTCAGCGTCCACGTGGCGTTCACGCAACCCACGCAACGTCGCTCGGGTTGCCCCCTGTACCGGTCCCTAGGCGCATCGCAACGCATGCTCTCATCCGGCGGAGACGCATCATGGAAGGATAGACTCTGCTGGACTCAGCCAACCTTATTCATCACCTGAACCGCGCTCTCGATGTGCTTCAGATGCAGCCGCGAACGATAACAAAGTGCCGTTGCATTTGAGTATGGTTTGGCAGGAAATTGGCGTCGCACTTGCAGACGTTTAACGTCGGAAGCGGGGTGCGAAGAGGAGTTGGGACATACACTACCAGAACAAGCTTTTACGAATCTAACGGTCAAACAAGAAGGAGGGAGCTTGTCATTGGGAATCTTTACTTCAGTCTAATATCGTGTCTATGCATCGTCGATTTGAGATCGTCCCAAAAGGGAAGAGAGAAGGCCCCGCATAAACTCAATGGGAAAGGTCGTCGTCCACTTCTCGCGTTATCCGAGA
The DNA here is from genome assembly GCA_014235945.1 of Colletotrichum plurivorum. NCBI lineage: Eukaryota > Fungi > Ascomycota > Sordariomycetes > Glomerellales > Glomerellaceae > Colletotrichum > Colletotrichum plurivorum. The sequence continues at coordinate 40,694 of WIGO01000100.1, forward strand.
GCCTGACCGAGTTTCCAGCACTGGAACCTCCAGGTTCCAGCCGGCAGCCGAAAGCCGCCTCGCATACCCCTCGTATTTTTCGCTGGCGGTCCTCATGGTGGCCGCGATGTGAGCCATCATAACCGTTTCGTCTCCGCGCATCGCCGAGGAAGAGAGATGTGATTCGTTCAGGCGCCTCACCAGCAGCAGGCTGTGGAACCAAGCTTTCAGCTGCGACATGGCAGACACGCCGTTCTTCAGAACGACCACCACTTTGGTCCCAGATGCTGCGGCTTGGGCCGGCGATTCAAACACCTCGGCCCAGAGGATATACTCTTCCTTTTCGAAGAGATCCATGAGAGCAGTCATGTCGACCGTCGGGAGCTGAAACGATCTCATATGCTGCTGTCCGCTCGCTAGGCTCGAGAGAAGTTGCTCGAGGGGCACGCCAAATTTGCAGTGCCCCAGGACGGCGTCGCAATTCCACCGGAGAACTTCGCCGCCGCGCTGCTCGAAGATGGATTCTCTCTTTGAGACATCGCCCGGTGTGAGAACTTTGTCGCAAGATAGAAGCGCTGAGAATGCAATGTTGGCGCGTTGTCTGTTCAGAGACCGGCACTTTACAGCTCTGACGCCCTTCCAGTTGAGGAAGAGGTAGATGCCAATCAAGGTGATGAGTGTCGTCCAAGTTGCCGTAGGAGTCGTGATGAGAGATATTACCAGAGTTCCGGTCTGCATACCCATGATTAGTTCAGAGCCTGGGACATCATCTGAGTTGAGTTACTTACAACCATGCCCATGAGTGATATGGCGGTCTCTTGGCTTGAATCTTTCTGGTTCTTGTTAGACTCCATCGACAGAAACCGCTTCTCCTTCTGAAAGACTCACAGCATTCAACTCGCCTAGGTTGTTCCACTTAGCAAAGTGCCCGCTGAGACTGCTTTTCGAGGCATTTCCCGCGACGCCGCTGGCGGCGAACAGGATACTCGAGAAGCACAGCACCAGAAATCTCAGACCCCTAGGGAACAGCGGCGAAAGGCAGTCGAGCACAAAGGCGACGCTGCAGAGCACGTCGGACGCCATGCGGTAAGCCTTGCACTCGGCCTCTATCGACGTACCCATCAGGTGCGCGAACGCGATGGTACCGAGCCTGCCCATCGACTCCCGAATCACCTGTACCAGCATCGCGCCGGTAGGCGACGCCATGGAGTCTCCCACACCAAGACCTAACGATAAAGGTTAGCGTTGATTAGACTTGCAACGGCTGCCAGCTTCATCCAAACAGAACATGGGCATGAAAGGAAGGTCTAGCCGTCGATGACGTTTGCGGGGTGCTTACCTTCCCACACGGCACGCGAAGATATCATGCCGGCAATTGTGCCGGCGAACGCCTGGAAGGAGTCCTGAACTCTACGTCAACAACCGCGTTGCAGCAGATAACGGCTCACGATGGACTCACATAGATCTGGTACTCGGTGTAATCGTCCGTTACACTATGAGGGTACCCATCCGGCAGGAAGATGTCGAGGACCTTTCTCCAAGTCTTTTTCCTCCTGGTGGGAAGCTGCAAAACATTGTCAGTCACATGCGTTTCGTTTGATACACACAACAACAACAAGTATGGATCAGGGGTTGACCGGTTGGGGCTGGTTGACGGTTCGGTGACGAAAAGCTTACCAGGATGTCGACCCGAGAAGCCCCGGCACCCGGAGCCGACTCGACATACTTGGCCTTGAGGTTCCCGGCCTTGTCGAACTCGGCTATTGCCAGGCTGGCCCGCTTCTTGGGCATCTTTGGCTTGGCCAGCAGGAGAACCTGGGCCGAACGCGTAGTAGTCATGTTTTGCAGGTTGCGGTAGAGATGGAGGTGGTTGTTGCGATGGAGTCGTGAAGAATTGCCCGCGGCGCAGAGGCAAGTCAGAATAGGGGAAATCGGTAAGAGAAATCAAAAATGAGTCTGAGCCGCATGTGAAGAAGAGATGGATTCGTGTAGAGAGACGGGTTTTCTTTCAAACGAGATTAGACCAGCAGAAGAGTAAGGCTGAGAGCCGACATTTCAGCGCACGACGGGCGAGAGAATTTTTTCTTTTTCGGAGACTTGACGCGAGGGTAAAAGACGGATACGAGAATAGACACTAACAAAATATGAGAAGAGAAAAAACTGTGATACGTGCGTACGTAGTCCGTGTGTGGGGATCTTCATTTTTGACAGGTCGGAGGACTGACTCTCGAAACTTGCCGGGCTGAGGCGTTCCCGTCTAACAAGCTCCCGTTTCCAGGATCAAACATGTTCGATGATCTGTCATCGTTCCGCCTTTGACATATGTCATGGGAGGGGGGAGGGGGGCTACAGGCAAATGGAAGAATGGTCTCTCCATGCAAGTCAAGTGTGTGTGTGCGTGTGTGCGTCGATAGACGAGTGGACAATGCATGGGCCCCTTGGTGGGTGGAGAGCAAAGTCTCACAAACCCAAACTGCCTCAGAAAAGCCAAAGACCGCACAGCACCCGCAGACCCGTTTCATATGTTCAGATTCCTCCGTCAGGATGCGCGCTCACGGAAGAAGGTATACGTCAGCGCGCACGGCGAGGCCACTAGGGCTCGATACGAATGATACGAATGGCGTTCGCGAACCATGGTCGTGGTATGGTTCGAATGACAGGCGTGGGACCAGTGCTTGTTTTGACTAGCGCCCTTTCTGATTCTCTTCTTCGTCTGTCTGTCTCTTCTTTCTGGAACCCGTCCCGGCAGGACGCGGTTCCGGGAGAGACGCGTAGGTAGATCAGAATGCCCTGCCAGGACGACCATCACCCCGGGTTTGGTGATCTGTGGGTTGATGGACATGGGATGGAGGGTAATTCCTCGCTCGATCTTTGAGGCTGTTGAAGAATTCGGCGGGATTCGGAGTTCGATCGCCATCGTCTTGTACTGACTATTATATGTCACCACAAGAGGGACGAGACATGATGAGACTAAATCTTGGGTCGAGAAGAGCCGTCGAATGTCTGCTAAGCTCAATTGTACCGCCCGTTCTATGAACAAACTCCAGCTAGGACGATAGATAATACCCGCTGCTGTAATGAGCCATCGACCTGTTGAGCTTGATATCCATGTATGGAGCGAAAGCCTTGTCGACGAGCACTCTAGTCGTCAAGTATCCTGTAATCTCCCCGAAGACGTAACTTTCCCAAGAGAATTTTCCTCTACGAATAATTCTCAATCATATTCCAACTCACCGAGAACCGGTTGTTACCCTTTTTTCGTATTCACGGAAACAAGCTTCGTATAATGAGAAGCAAATCCAAACGGCACCCGTATTACGCCACACCTTTGAGCTTAATCAAAAATGGACAAGCTTCCGCGCGGCAATCGCCGCAATCCTTGTCTCGAACGTGCCTGTGGCCAATTCGAGCTCATGAGTTTGAGAAGCAGCCGGGAAGAGGCGAAGTTTCTCCCGCTCAATCAGCTTCGCCGGATCGATGAACCGAGTCATAAAACGGTTCCAGAAAGACGCGGCCGACACGGCACAGCTCGGCGGATCCCTAGCGGGATTGAAAGGTCCTGGACGTGAACGCGCGCGGGTTTTCTCGCACGAAACATCTTCGAGGTGTGTCACTGACAAATGACACTGACCCCCCTGCGACCCTGGAGATCGACGACGCTACAGATGCGGAATTGAGGTCTTCGTCGGCGCGTTTCTCGCCTCTTGGGATCGGCGCGAGGATAGACTGGAGAGGACCTCTGGAAACCTATTCCCAGTGTCGCCACAAGGGGACGCCTGCATGGCTACGTTCCGGCGGCGAAGGATATTTCCCCTTTAGCTACTGTATTCGGAAGATGATACTGTCGGAATATGGCGGTAGGGGATTAGCCCGTACCGCCTATTGGCTCGCTTAACGGGCCAACCACAAGGCGCAGTCCGGAACCAAGGCTCCGGGCTCCCGGGGCCCATCCGGCCAAGGGACCACTTAGCCCACCGCGCGGAGCCAGGTCCGAATAGCCTCCTTAGACACTTTTTACTATTGAATTGAAGTGCCCCCCGTTGGGCTGGTTACCGCCCCAATTACGCTGCATGCAGCAATTATCCCTTTGGTGAAAGAAACCAACAGATACAGCACCTTGAAGTTCTTTCTGGCGTGTTTTGGAGCACAAGGGGCCCCTCGCCTTTCCTTTTCTTCGCGATTTGTGATCATTTGGTTCGTTCCATCTCGAGATGATATCGGTCATAGTTTCCTATTTATAGTTCTTCTGGTTATTAAGTGATTAGGTGAACTTTTGAAGTGATGTTTTACATAGTTGTATCGCATCAAAGTCAAGTATCAAATACAGAGGCAACCATGGTGACTGAAACGAGTTGATTTTCAATCGCCTGAGTTAATCTTCAGTGGAATTTCCAGCCTACATATCTTCCTTCTCTGCAGTATTGTTTTTCACACTGCGATAGCCGATGGCTCAGCTTTAGGGGACAAACTCCAGCTTCTGCTGCCGGCAGGCTGAGTCGGCGGCAGGCTGGTCTCCCAAGCCGGGATACTCACCAACACAGAAGCCCCGTGGACGCTTCTAGCAGCATGTATTAGAGCAAAGATTTGAAGCTCTTCCTGGAACAAGGGTTGGGGATGCTCTGTCTAATGAACCATCGAATGCCGATGCACCAAATGGCGAAGAAACCACCAACGTTCTTGACTAGTCAACCGCCGTTGATTCTCGGCAAAGGCTTCTATCCCGTTTCGGTCTGAATCCCAATGTAGACGCGCATACATTGAAACTTTGACGCAGAAGTGGAACCCGATCGGAGCGGTGGTAATCTCGACTATCCAGGACCTTATCGCCACAGAAAGCCTGCGTGGTTGAACTTGAATTTAGCGTAGAATGAAATATCATGGTGGATGAGGATTGGCAAGAGCCTCGCTGTTGTGCTCCGCAGCATCGGTTGAGCCATCTCGACTTCACTTGGGGTTGACGCCCGAGGCTAGACGCCGTCTAGATCCAGGAATAGAATTCCGATTCTATCTACACGTACCCGTTCTAAGCATCTGGTGTTTTACAGTGTCTTTTTATCCAGAGCTTATCCTCACAAGGTCACGACGCCCTCGCCCATGTCCAGGCTGGCAGTCTGGCAGACTGCGTATGGCTCAGCCTCCTGCGACCTTGGAAACCCGACAAGCATTGGTGATTCACTCAGCCATACGTGCCTGAAAGGGCAGGGGGAGGGAGAAGTCTAGTCTCGCTCGAATGCGTACGGACAACCATGGCTGGGCCTGGTTGCTTGCGGGCTGTGAGACATGTGGACTTGAGCACGCCGGGCTGGCTAAGCAAATATGGGGGTAAGGCAATCACGGCATGCCGTCCCAACGTGACCTCACCAGCAGGAGATGAGCTACTCCAACGACTCGACAAGAGTGAGAGGAAACTCATGAAGAACTATATGTAACTCGACATCACACCAAGGGACCTTGTCCATATCAAACCCAGAAAGTACCCTTCTACATCATCACGCCACATCACATCGTCAAGAGCCACGGGACAAACAGAGGGGAGACACATAAATCGATGGGTCATCATGAAATAATATTTAATCAGTCCGAACAGCATAACAAATCCCCGATGCAGTAACGGAACTTCGTAAGAAAGCTAAATACTACGATACTTTTTGTCCAGCCAGTAGAGTAAAGGATATCTAAGAAAGAAAAAAACGGAGAGTAGATTCTTAAGAGATGATGGATGCGGCGCGCCGTTCGTGTCGTTGCTTTGACACGTGGTATAAAAAGTAGACACAAGAATATAAGAAAAAAAAATGGTAAGTGATTGGTAGAGTTGGTTTGAAGAGGTGACAGAGAAATGAGGACGTGAGTGAAGGTGCCCCCGAGAGTGAAGGTGGTGATGGTGAATGTGTCGATAGAGAGAAAGTGAGTGAAGGTGTCGAAAGTGAGAGAGTGAAGGTGACGAGACTACGAGTCCCAAATAGGTCCAAAAGCAGGAATCCCCCGACTCTCCATCTGATACACAAACTTATTCGTAGTCGGCCCGTTCGAGATGATCGCAACGCACTCCGCCCCGCTCTCCTTGTACACGTTATACGCAAGCTGCACCAGGTTCGGCCTTCCGAGCTTATCAGTGTCCCAGATCAGCGCCTCCGGGTCCGCCTTCAGGATGGTGTCCATGATGCCCTGGCCGTACGTCTTGAGCGGGTTCTTGGTCGACCAGACCACCCTGGCAGGAACCCTCCTCTCCATCAGCACGGGCAGACAGGGGCCAATACCGGAGCCGGTAGCCACTAAGACCATCTTTTTGAAGAGGGGCGCGACGGCGAGGACGCCTGATGCCGGGGTGCCGCGGGTCCAGATCGAGGTGGGCGGGTTCTCGATGATCTTCTTGGTCCAGTCGCCGGCCTTGCTCACGACGATGGAGAAGCCGGGCCCGTCGGGCTCCGGGATGGCGGCGAAGGCGTGCCACTCCACCATCGGCCTGTCCGTGATCCGCACGCCGCGGGATGTGCAGGGCCCCGGGGTCGTGAAGTCGAAGTGCAGGCGCACGGCGTGCTTGGATAGCGGCTCGGGGACGACTTTTACCCTGCGGAGGCGCATCCACGGCAGCGCGATGCTGATCGTGGTCGCTGCGACGAGGTACAACGCAGGCGTCTTCGCGAGCGTGATGCCCAGCGGCTCTTGGGGGGTAGCGCTGCCCGCGGCGGTGGCGATGACGTGAGCCCACACGAGCGCGAGGGCGGACCAGCCGGCGAAGCGGTGCGTCCACTCGAACTGGTCGTGCATCTTGGCGCGGATGGTCGGGTATGCCATGACGAGGATGCCGAGCAGGAGGAGGAGGATGAGGTAGGTCAGGGTGAGGGTGACGATGGAGACGGGGTAGATCGTCTCGCTCGCGAGGAAGTTCCCTGTAGCAGCGCCGGTGAAAATAACCCACCACACGGTCGCACTCACAGCACATCCAGAGTGAACGCCGCCGTTGTGGTAAACACGGGCAAAGTGCCTCCTTATCGCGAGGGGGAAACTCGTCGGCACGCGGGAACACGCCCAGAACAGGAAATTGACGACGTAGTCCTGGCGGAGCAACACCGCGCCCAACAAGTTCGCAGACACGGCGGTGGCCAGATGGTTCAGCGGCAGCGAGAACCCAACATCCCGCGCGTTCCAGAGCAGCAGCGCAAAGACGGCCAGGTTGGCAACAAAAATGACGCCGAAGAGCTTGCGGTACGCGTTGAGCCCGCGGTGCCGGATCCAGCGCCAGCCGTGGAAGCCGTTCTTGGAGGGCAGCTCGTGGTCGACCTGCTTCTCGGGCTCGTCGTCCTCGTGCTCGATTTCGCTTCCGAAAGCTCCCGACTTCTCCATGTCCGGGTCGCTAGTGCTGCGGGAGTGGACCAGGGTAAAGTTGCGCGAGTCGACGAGGGTGAGGCCGCCCTCGCTCTTGGTCGGGCTGGCGATCTCCGTGCTGACGGAGGAGCCGCCGGACGACTTGGGCGGGGTGGGCAGGCCGACGGCGATCGGGGGAGGACGGGGGACGGAGAAGGAACCGGGGCCCGAGGGGAGAGCAGCGGGAGCGGGGGCAGGGGCGGCGCCGCCGGCGATGTCGCGGAGCACGCGCTTGTCGACCTTGCCGTTGGCGGTGAGCTCGATGACAGGGAGGTACTTCCACACAGTCGGGACGGCGTAGAACGGCTGGCCCTCGCCGACGATGACCTTCAGCTCGGCCTCGTCGACGGGCGCGGCGGCCGAGTAGAAGCCCCAGAGCTTCTCGTCGATCTTGAGCGCGCAGCCCTTGATCACGGCCGGGTGCCTCTCGATGGCGCGCGAAACACCATCCAGCTCGACGCGGAAACCCGAGATCTTGACCTGGTCGTCCTTCCTGCCCAGCGGCTCAAGGCTGCCGTCCTCGAGCCAGCGCGCCAGATCACCCGTGTTGAACATCATCCTCCCATCCTGGGTAAACTTGTCGATCTTGTACCGCTGGGACGTAAGCTCCGGCAGGTTAAGATATCCGCGCGAAACGCCAGGCCCACCAGCCCACATCGTACCCGGCTGCCCGATGGGCACGGGGTTCTCGTCGTCGTCGAGCACGTAGACGTTGGTGTTGGGGTTGGGCTTGCCGATGGACAGCACGGCGCCGGGGCGGTGCAGGTGCGCCGTGTTGAGGATGCTGATCTCGGTAGGGCCGCAGACGTTCCAGAACTTGATGTGAGGCGCCCACTTCTCGGCGAGCGCCAGCGGGCAGGGCTCGCCGCCGACGGCGATGGTCCGGACGTTGGGGAACTCCTCCCGGCGGGCCATGTGCTTGAGCACGACCGACGGGGTCGCGATGACGGTGTCGACGCGCTGCAGGCAGTCCTTCCACAGGTCGTTGCCGCTGCCTCTGATGTGGAGGGTGCCGCCGTTCATCATGGTGCCGAGAATCTCCCATGCGCCTGTTCATAACCCGTTGTCAGCATGGATCACCCAGTACCTAGCATGGTAGATGAGATTCGAGTCTGAGACAGCGAGACTTACACATGTCAAAACCAACGTTCAACTGCTGCGCAACGTTCTTCCCCACGCGGATGCCCAGCTTCGAGGGCTCCGCAAGTAGCGTGTTGGTGACGCCCTCGTGTCTCACGTCCACACCCTTGGGCCGGCCGGTCGTGCCCGAGGTGTAGATGACGTACGCCCCGTCGTCGGGCTTGACGATCACGCCCGGGTGGCCCGCGTTGCCGTGCTTCCAGATCCAACTGTTATCGTCCAGATCCACGACCCTCACCACGTCCCGCCGGTCCTCCGGCACGCTGCGGAGCACCTTCTCGCGGAACCGGGGCAGGCAGAGCACGACGGGCGCCTGGGAGTCGGCGATGTCGTAGCCGAGGGTGTCCTCGGGGATGATGCCGCCGTCGAGCGGGACGTATTGGCCGCCGGCCTTGAGCACGGCGAAGATGAAGACGACCATCTCGATGCACCGCGAGTAGACGAGGACGACGCGGTCCCCTTTCCTCAGGCCGTGTGTGGTGCGGAGCTCGTTGGCGAGGATGTTGGCGCGGCGGTTGAGCTCGCGATATGTGATTGTTGTGCCATCGTAGTGGCGGACGGCCGTGACGTCCGGGTGTGCGGCGGCGATGGACTCGAAGGCGTGGTGGACGACGTGGTAGGGCACCACCTCACTCGGGCCTCTGCTGAACTGGTTGAAGAGCACTCGATCCGCCAGGGAGAGGCTCTCCAACGACTGAAAGGGGCGTGAGGAGACCATGATTAATTAGTTGTGAAGTTGGTTATGGCTGGTGCTCCTGTAAGTGAATGAGTGATTGTGCCCACCAGCGACGCGAGACAGCAACAACAACATCGAGGAGGCGAGCGGTGGGAACCTCGAGGCAGATATATCCCACATCCATCTGGGGCCTTGTGGTCTGGCCCAGGCCAGGGCAGGTCAGTCACGTCTGTGTGTATTGGACTGGATCCTGGGATACTCACAAGGCACCCATCACACATGCCTCGCTCATCCATCGTTTCCCAGACTCCGTGCAACCCCTGGCCTGGCCTGGCATCCGAACCACGTCGACAGGTTCAACGCCCCGTCTGGCAAGTTCGCAAAAACCTGCATCGAGCTCCGTGACGGAACAAGGTTGTAGCTTCTAGAACACCCCGGCCGTGGGCGTGGCCACGGGAATGGGACGTCAGGGCTTAGGGGTGTCGGACCAAGAGACCATCATCGTTGCTTCTTGCAGCTCCTGCCTAGAACGCCTACATACCTTGTAAGCATGCTCCATATGCAGATAAATGTTTTAGATGTGGTGTGGAGAACGGTCGGGTCCTGATGAACCCACACTAGTCCAGCATTAGGAGAAACGGGGTCACATCACGACCACCATGATCCATGGTCCATAGTGTCTGTGTATGCCATGGGTTGACGTGCGGCCAGGCCTCCTGGGAAGCGAGCGTACTTTTTCTTCCCGGCTGTCCTCGTAGGGAAAGTGTCTGCGAAGGAATGCCGCAGGAACGGAGGAGGGAGCGGATATGCCAGCCCCAGGATCATGACGGAAGATTCGCCTAAGTATCCACGTCCAGACGGGAGAGCGCTCGAGTGGAGGGGAGGGAGGAGGGGAGCATCACGAAGAGGAGCAAGGTATTGGACGCCCCCCGGTACCTTACTCGATGATCCGCTAGGCCTTTCTCGGGTGGTGGTAAGCAGCATTCCCTCGCCCACGTGATAAGCAGCCATGTCTCTGAAAGACGCTACACCAGTTGGTCAAATGATGGATTGATTCCAAAGATCTCTCCAGGCCTTTGGGTGTACAGAAGTGTTTGCGTATAGGCTTGTTGATGCGTACAGACTATGTTCTTTATAGTTGAAAGATGTATTCGTAACCGGGAGAAGTAGATTGACTATCATTGCCAAACACACTGAAAGTGGCGGAAACTATGAGCACTTGATTCTCCCGCTGCTACGAACTACCAAAACAGGTTAGCGGGCTCCGAGTACAGAATCTGGTGTTCCCAGATAAAACGCCTCATCACGATGGGACAAGGTGGCCAGCCGTCTGGGGCGGCGGCCGAAAAGTCCGTCTCGCGACTCCACGAGGATGGATCCGTTGCTTAGTGTGTACGTAGTTTACGCAGTGCTAAATATCCGCACGACAAGTACGAAAAACGAAAAAGATGAAGCCCTGACTAGGGTGTTGCGAGGCGAGCATCAGAGCTTTGGGTGCGGACACAGACGCAAGACGGTAAGGAGTCGTCCGTCTCCATACCGCGGTAACAGAACCGCCCGCCGCGCGGCGGGTCCCAAGCCGGAGCACACGCCCAAATCCGGGAAGAACGGAGGTCAATCCGGACCACATCCGCCCAATGCGGCAGCTGTTCCATCCCCGTTGCTGGAATGTCGTCGCTGTGGTTCCCTCCCCCCCCCCCGGGGGGGCTGTAACAAGCACAGGGAAGGAGGAGACGAGACGGCAGTGTTGGTGAGGGATCCTGGATCCATCCCTTGGAACTTGGGGGTGGCTTGCAGTGCACTATGTAAAGGGGGTGTGGGAGGAGGAGGAGGGGACGGAAGAGTCCAGCAGGGTGGGCTTACAAACCTGTAGTAATCACAGACGACGTCGCGCCCAGAACGCAGTATGCCGGAGAGAGAGATCGTGGAGGATTCGCTGGGCGCTTGCTGGCGGGTGATGGTGTCAAGTTGTCCCCTGCCCTTCCCTGTCTTGTTCTCGCGTCGTGTCATTTTTCTGCGCTCTCCCATCTCGCTCATCCTCCGAGGTTGTATCCGGTCGTGGGTGAATACAACGGCGGGATGGAGATGTCGAGTGACGAGTCCCGTAGCACTCGAGATTCCACTCCAACAGGACTCCAAGATTCTGTGTGTTTGTGCCGCGCCGGCAACAACTCTTTGCCCCCGGGACACTGTCGATGGGGCGTCCGGGGGGAACCCTGATCTTCGCGGCTCTCTCCCCCATGTCTCTGTCGGGCGTATTGGCCGTAGAGGGGGACTTGGGTTCTTTCTGCTATGACACCCTCTCCAACTCTCAACCCCGGTCTTCTCTCTCTCCACCCCTCCCTTTCAATTTTTTGGCTCCAGTCGGATGCGACGCTGCGCCTGGGAAACCTGGACGCAGGTCCCGTCGGCCGAATTCGGTCGCAGACAGGGTGTGCCCTCCCTTGGATTTCGTATGTGAGAGAGGAGTTGCTGTTACGCATAGGTACTGAAGAAGAAAGGGTGATGAGGCCAGCGGAGAAGGAAAGAAAATAAAGTGAACAAGAAGCAAGTAAAACTCTCGTCGGCGCTTTCTTTGTCTTTTCCTGACATCGTGTCGTTCGAAACGGATCCAGCCTCACTTGTTCTGTCCTATCTCCCCGTTGCGCCCAATATCATTAACTTCCCTCTCTTTCTTGTTGATCCTTGCTTCCCTTGTTTTTCTTCTCCCACTTTTCCCTCCCGTCTGCTACATCACCAACCATCAATCATGAACAGCCTCACTACGCTGCAACTGACCGTCGACGCCGACAAGGGCACCGCCCTCATCCGGTTCGACCGGCCGGCCAAGAGGAACGCCTTCTCGCAGGTCATGATCGGCGAGATGGTTGCGACTCTGGCGCACCTCGACGCCTTGGAAGCCGTCCGCGCCGTTGTCATCACTGGCGGCCCTGATGGCCCGTTTTGCGGTACGTTTTGTTTCCACCAAGTTTCTCAACGGTTGTCTCGACTCCAGTTCCCCGTTTCGACTTTTTTTCGTCTCTCAAGACAAGTCTCCTCCCCCAAAGTTGGGCCTCCGAGATTCTCACTTGACGATGGAATGGCGGTTTTGCCGTTTCCGGGTTCTTGCGGTGTTGGTGCGACGAGAAACAAGCTCCCCTCCGACACGGTCGAATGTTCCCCTTTTTTTTTCTCCTTCCCTGTTCATTTCCGTCATCCTCGGCAAATCATTCTCTTTTCCGCAGATATGCCGGTACGCTTCCTTTACCCACGTGCAGCGAGTGGCAGCTGCACAGCTTCACGCATCGCAGGGAAACACCGACGCGCCGCGCACGGCAGTCGACGAGCATTCCCACTCGCGCCCAACTGCCATCTCATCTCCATCCGATTCCCCACGGACGTGATACTCAGGGGGCCCGCACCATTGCTTTCTGTACCCTATCGCCGTCGCCCTGCTGGGGCTTTTGCCGCTGTTAACTGCCCATCCCACGTTTCTAACTGTCTGAAACGTCTTGAAAATCGTCGATGGGGTCCCCGGTGGACCTTTCATCTAATCTAGTGGAGACGTGAACGCAACGTTGGCTAACCCGTTTGATGGTGTAGCCGGGATGGATCTGAACGAGCTGGTGCAGATCTCCACGGCAGAGGCCCACCGTCGCGCCTTTCTCAAGGACCTAACAGATGCCTTTGCCGGGTTCTCCAAACCCATCATCGCGGCTGTTGTCGGATTTGCCGTGAGTCCTTTCCAAAGCCGACACGCGCTGCTTGCTTTTTCTCGTCTCCGGGGAAAGAAAACATGGAAGAAAAACTTGGCTGACGCACCAGGCGGCTTCAACAGTTGGGCGGCGGTTGCGAGATTGCCCTTGCGGTATGTTGGAAATGAACCCCGCCCGCGTCTTAGGCGAGAAAGGTCGTTCTTGAGCTCACTCGCAACCATAGTGCGATATGATCTATGCCGCCGAGGACGCCTCTTTCGGCCTCCCAGAGATCAAGATCGGAACCATTCCCGGTGCTGGCGGCACCCAGCGCTTAGCTCGTGCCCTGGGCAAGCACAAGGTGAGCCGGAGACACCCAGGACGAGCAGTTAGAGTTTTGACTCGCGCTCGTCGATACCCGCTGCCACATGCTAAACTGCAACACCCACTCACCCGAGGGGTTGCCATACCACCACCACACCATTCAACACCACACACACCTCCGCGGATGGACACACGGGTGACGGAACAACTGAGCTGACCCGACTTTCAGGCCATGGAGTTTGTCCTCACGGGCGACTCAGCAACCGGAGCCGAGTTTGAGCGTCTCGGCGTCGTCAACAAGGTCTTCCCCCGTGCAGAGGTTGTCCCGGCCGCCCTCAAGCTCGCCGAGCGCATCGCCGTCATGTCGGCGCCCGTCATCAAGACCGCCAAACAGGCCGTCCTCACTGGTGGGTGATCCCGTGGGCCACTGCATCCAACCCATCCCCTTTACTCCCCTAGCTCCGAGTTCCTTTCCCACCCTCCCCCCGGTCGTCTACTGGGGGAAAGTCTTCCGAAGCCCACCTAGGGATCGAGGGGGCGGCGTGGCCTGTGTTGTTCCGTTTTCTGACTCGTCTGACCCTGTCGCGCAGTTGAAAATAGCCACCTGGACGCCGGGATGACCCAGGAGAAATCTCTTTACTACTCGACCTTCAGCCTTGGCGATTTCAATGAAGGGATGAGCGCATTCTTGCAGAAGAGACGTCCTGAATTCAAGCACACGTAACTTTCGGGAAGGGTCCGCAGTGGCCATTGCGTTGTGCCGCATCGGGATGGCCAAGCCCCTGAAGGGTCGCCGCGGCGATATCGTGACTTGACTCGCGCCAACGACGGCCGGACTTAGATAGTAATCACCCAGTTCCAGTCCCCGCGCATTCCACGGCATTGCCGCGCTTGAAAGGCGCCTGTTGACCGGTCTGTCCACGGACGCCGTCCCAAAGGACAAACTTTGGTCGGAGAGGAGCATGCATCGCGGCAATAGGGAGGAAGCTTGTAGTCCGACCCCTCGCCTACACCTGGTCTAGGCAAAGATCCGTTTAAGCTTGAGCAAATAAACTTGGCGGGGAATTCTCGTCACTATTCCACCTGCTCGATCGAGATGGAGTGTGAATGCCACGGTGACGGCGGCTGCGCGCAGGCGACATGTGTGTTTGCATCGATGGCACTTCCAGCCATCATGCCATCGCGCGGCAGCACGCATCGCGGACCCGCGGTGTCCAGATTCCAAGAATGAAGTGACAGGCGGCAAAATGACGAACTTGCATGGGAGAATAGTTGCGCCGTCGGCTGGCGGGTTGCTGCGACGTGCAGCTGTGCCAAGGTCGCATGCAATCCGTCTTCGCCATCTCTAATCCATTCAAGCACCTTTCCATGGCACATGCTCGCTCGTCATAGTTAACGACTTGCCATTTCAGTAATAGAGGTCCTGTTTTCCCTGTCATCGCCGCTAGGTGTACATCAAAAGAAACTTGCCGTTTTCAGCCCATACCGTTGTCCCATACCGTTCCATGCCGTGTCTTGCGACTCGCCCTGCCTGTTTGTTGCTAGTGCCATACGCACGTCGACCCGGCCGGCTGCAATCTTCTTCCGGTCGATCGGTCGACCGAAACTCTGTTGTTAACCGCGACTGCGACTGCGGCTGCGAGTGCGACTGCGACTGCGCTATTTTACCCGTCCATAACGAATTGATTGACTGCAACGTCAGACCGTGGTAGTGCCAACGTCAAAGATTGCATTGCGCCACCCGTCTCTCTGATATTCGTGGACTCGGTCTCCTGCAAGGGCTGCCTCCTCGTTCCACATTTTCACGAGACTGCCGGGGGCGTAGACTCCCTTGAAAACCCCCCGACCGGGCTGAGCGACGCCCACTCGCGTATAGAGATCTGGATCCTCCGGTGGCACCAATCTCGCGGCCACGGCCTTGAGGAACGTCCACAAATCCTGCGGGTCTGCGATTCGGGTGGCTCTGAGCCTTTCGCGAGCGAAAAGGAGCTCTCTGTTAGCGAAATGACATAGCTCGCTGATGCTGGCTGCAATTTGGGCCTCCAATGCCGCTTTGACAATTGGTCGTATAATCGGCTTCAGAACCCAAGCGAGGCAGGCAAATTTGCTGCGGCGGAGCGTGTAATTGAGGTGGTGAATGCGAACACGGACATTGTGCAGCGTCAATATATTCTCCAGTCCGTCCTTGCCCACCTCCACATCGATGGCAACATCGATTCCTCGCTCATCAAGGTGAAAACCGGCGATCCCAGCATCGGCCAGCCTCAGTATCCCTGAATGCAGGCGCAGCCAGAAGCCTAGGTCCTCGGCTGCGATGGAGAGCCCGGAGATGGTGAGTCGCATGAGCGTTGTCACCGACGATGTGGTCCTAAACCGGGCCTTCCGGATCTCGATATCGTTCTGAGTGGAGATGTTGACTTTGAAGGGCAGGAATGAGCTGTTGTTGACTGTGCGCCCCGGCTCCAGAATTAGGTTCTCCAGGAGGAGGTCGATTGCCGGGGCCGAGACCTCCAACCGAGGAATCGGAACATACTGGATGGCCTGCACGAGTAAGGGGATGAAGACGTTGACCGCGTCCGCCACCAGCTCGCCATTGGTGTACTGATTCGCGGGCGAGAGGATGCTCAGAATCCTCTTGGAGGTGTTGAGCACTTTCTTCATGTCCGTGTCCTCGAGCACCGAGTGCAGGGCCAAATGCAGCTTTGTCAGCAGCTGGTCCAGGTCGTCTCGGATTGAGGATTCAGACGTGAGCTCTTTAGACTTTTCCTTCAATTCTTGGAAGCGGTCTTCGGCGTGATCGAAGAACTCCGGGTCGGACAGCATATCCTGGATCAAGTTGCCCAGCTGCCTGACAAGCTCGTCGAACTCCGGGTCGCTGCGACCATGCTCCATGACGACCGTGAACAGGCGCTCGACCTCGTCCCAGTGCTTCCGGTCGCCGAGCGACGTCAAGAACAGCCAGAAGTTCTTGAGGGCGCGGTCGGCTTCGGGATTGGTGTCGATGTCATCCTGAGCGACCTCGATGGTATCTGAGATGGCATGCGAATACACCAGCAGATACCGTCTGATGAGCAGCGACAACGTCGACACCGAGTCGGAGTAGTCGGTTCGCTGTCTCAGATTGACAACCGCCTTCTTCAGCCTGCTCACGAGGGTTTCCTGCTCGTCGCCGGTGAGGTGTTCAGCCAGACTGTGACCGGCTTCGTCAGCAACACGGGCGGCGCCATCAGTGACGACTTGGGAGACGTTGGCAAGCTCGTTCTCGATATCGTCCTTGGAAGGCGGAGGCTTGGTATCATCCCCGTTCGGATTCCGGAGAGCTTCCTCTTCGGCCTTAGAGGGCTCAACTTCTTTAGCGGCCTGCTTAGAGACGTCAGACAGGGTAAAGGCTGTGTCTCTAAAGACCTCTCGACCAATGGTGCCTAGATCCGAGAGTAGTAGGCGGAAATCCGAGTTTGTTAATATCAGGGACCCAACCGTCTGTAGGCTTTTGTACGCTTGGCAACAGTCAGTTTAAACTCTGACGATAGTGGTCATCTCTTAGAGTTCGACGCCAACGGAACATGTCCAACGGAACGTGGGGCAACTCCCGACACTGAGGGTGTGGGCGGAATGGGCAGACAGATCTTGGGGAGGCAGGGAGCAAGGTGTCGGGGAGCATGAGGTAACGGGGACCCACCAGCAATGGCATCGGCCTTGGCGCGGGCCTTGGACGCGCGGGATCCGATGTCGTAGGCGTCGATGGAGAGACGGGCCTTGGTGAGATACCAGATAAAGTCCTGGATCTGGTCGTGGTCGTTCTTGTGCAAAAGCAATTCGATCAGTTGCTTGATGAGGAGCTTGACGTTGAGGACGAGGGCGCGGCCGGAGTCGCTGAGGTCCGGAGTGTCGGGGTTAAGGACGTCGGCGGACAAAAGGGTGCGTAGGTTGACGATGAGCTGCTCGTTCGAGGGCATGTATCCCTTGCCAATTGCCCTCAGCATCTGGTAGGTGTGCAGCTTCTCGTGCAGTCGTTGCTGCAAGGCCGTGTCGTCATTGTTGTAGCGCGGCAGCAGAGGCTCACGCTCGCGATCTTCGCGCGATCGGCCGAAGCCGAAGCAGGATAACATGGCGCGCCAGTTGACGGTGAAGCGGTACGAGGGAGGTGTGCTTGATATGCGGGTGATCTCGTTCATGCCCGGACCAACTGTTTGAATGTGGTGATGTTTTCTTTTGGATGTAGTTGAAAATTGGGAATGTCAAGACGGGCAAGGGCAGGTCAATCTGGCTGTTCTTTGCGGGAAGGCACGAGCTCCAAGCTGCCTGGGAGGTGACTGCCCCATGACGTAGGTGAGTTCAGACGCTTTAGCGCTATCACGTACCTGTCATGGCGGCGGAGCTTCCCATCCGGCGGCACGTGCCAGCGCTCTAGCGGGTGCTCTAGCGTGTTCTGACTGGCAGGAGCTCGGGCCCACAACACCACCACCAAACGCCCCGAAAGGGAACTGGCGATCGTCTTATATTCCAAATCACCTGCACCTGCACTACGTACCTACTTACCGATGTAGGTAAGGTACTTTGCCCGTAGAAAGGAGTTACTGCCAAACAACTGTCTAAATACCTTCCCCTTTCATGTACCTGACTGCGAGGTACCCTATCTGCATCCTAGAATAGATCATCTAAAAATACAACCGCTGCAATTCGAGCATCTCTTACCGTTGCGAAGATGGATGTTGGGGGCCATCAACAACCAATGTCTCAACCATCGAGCGGGGAAATGGGACATAACACGCTCTCCCTAGAGATGGATGCTTGATCATGGCTATCCTGGCTGCATACAGCCTTATGACCCGTCTGCAAGATCAACAAACGAACCACATTGCAGGATCCGACAACCTGGATATCTGGGGTCGAGATCATCAAGACCCAGCACCCCAGCTGCCGCTAATAGGGGATCGGTCACAACAACGACCTTTTAGAACTCACGCATATCGGCCGAAACGTCTGTCAGCCCTAGGGCGCACGTCTGTGGTTCGGGGGTTTCTCTCGGTGTCCATCCTCGGTCTCGCTTTTGACCCAGCCGCAGGAGTAGGGGACATCGTTCTGCGATGCAACCACACAAGACACATGCGCAGATAAACAATCACACCCATTTGTTCTCAATCATTCTTTCCTTCTGTCACGCATTCTAGGCCAGGCGGCCCCAAGACTGATGACGCACACCATCCGCGGCATCGCGGATCTGCGGCTGGAGCGCTTGTCTCTAGCGACCCAGCCGCTGTCCTGGGATCGCATCCCACGCGGCTTTTGATGGGGATAAATTGCTTGTCTAGTCACTCCGGGATAAGATAAGTATTCAAACACCGTCCCGTCCCGAAATCCCCGTTCTTGGTGGGAATGGGCACAACATCGGAGATTTTCGTTGATGTGTCCGTATTGCCGGTGGGATAAAGCGGCTGGGTTGAATAATTCCCGCGGATTTCTTCGAATGTTTACAAACATACTATTTCCAGTTGGCTGTAGATAGGTAATAATATCTGCGAGTATCTTTGGGTTATTATTCTTTTGGCTAACTCCCTCGTTCTGCGTGTTCGCTTCTACGCATCTACTTGCTCAACGTCTATGAAGAATCCCTCATTCAGCCTTTGCCCAAATGAAACAGCCGGATTCAGCCATAAATATCACACTAAGTTTAACCAAGTAATTGATCAAAACTGAAAACTCATCGTTAAAGCCACGGATCAACTCGTGAGCCAATCGTTGAGTAACTTGAATCATACACGATTCAACTTTCCGAATGCCCTCGGTTAATTCACTTCCAAGAATCGATCATAATGATTGGTAAGACTCATGACTGAATTCTGCGAACCATGTGGCGAACCAGGTCGATATCTCAGGCCCCGTATTATACGAAGGCTCTAGCCACTGTTGGTGATGGAACCTCGGACTTCCTCACACGAATGCCGCTGCTGACTTCTGATTCGCCTGCTCCTCCAGGCAGCGACAATCTTGGCACCGCGCCGTACGCCTTTCCTTAATAAGCGACCTCGGCCGTTCCAACGCCATTCTTGCCCTCACCTCATGTTACCTTCCCGTCTTTCTTCCCGCTTCCTTCTTCCCATCTGATTTGTATTCTCCATCTCATCGACTACCGAGCATCGAATTCTTCCCCAAGACAGCCAGGCCTTTCGCGGCCCCCGCAAGTATGCCGAGCCCGCCGTCCGACGGCGGAGATAGCGATGCTGTCGTCCTTGATCGCGACGACGTGAGCAACTACAACCCTGAAAACATTCTGCCAGAGTCCTCTGAGACCATCGCGAAGCTCAGAGCCTGGCTGCAACCGACTTCGTACGATTCGGAGAGTGGCGAATATCGAAAGCATCTGTCCTCGCACGCGGCCGGCACTGGCAACTGGCTGACCGCAACCGCCGCTTACAAGAAGTGGCTGGGCGATGAGAACGATGGTTTCCTGTGGATCAAGGGCATTCCGGGATCAGGCAAGTCGGTTATGGCCTCCAAGATCATCCGGGAGCTCTCCCTCGCCAACCCCGGCACGCCGATCCTCTACTTCTTCTTCCGCCATATCATCGATGCCAACCACGAGCCCGCGGCCTTGCTGAGAGACTGGCTCGACCAGATTCTTCTGTACAGTCCACCATTGCAAAAACAGATCAAGGAGTACGTTGAGAACGAGAGATCGCTGAGCAGCATGTCCATGGACGATTTGTGGAAGCACCTGCGGATGGCTTTCTCGGGACTGCACGCCAAGGTCTTCTGCGTAGCGGACGCTCTCGACGAAATGGATCGAGGGAATGAGCAGTTCCTTGGGGCGTTGGCCGATCTTAGCAGCTGGAAGCCGCACAAGGTCAAGCTCCTCGTCACCAGCCGGCCCGTCGCAGCCGTCGTGATTCCCTTGCGGTCGGCGACTTTCTCCCATGTTCGTCTAGAGGAAACCCTTGTCGATAAAGACATATCGACCTACGTCCAGGCCGGGTTGCAAACCTCTAAAATCGCACCGGAAGATCAGCAACTGATCAAGGAAGCCATCCCAGGCCGTGCAAACGGCCTCTTCCTCTATGCGAAGCTCGCTATGGATGCTTTCCTCGAACCCAACGCCAATATCCAGCTCGTCCTCGATTCGTTACCCGCGGACCTAAATTTCATGTATACCGACTTGCTCCGTGAGCATTCTCGTAGGTCCGGTGTCCCAGATGACATTCAGCTCGTCATTCTGCAGTCGGTCACACACGCGACAAGACCCCTCCGACTCCTTGAGATAGCCGAGATGATCAAGGTAACAGATCCAGGCGGCTCGCAGCGGGACCTTCGGACTGTAAAGGATCTCATCAGAGCGGCGTGTGGCCCGCTACTTGAGATCCTACCAGATGAGACTGTCTGTGTCATCCACCACTCATTCACCGAGTATCTGAAAGGTGCGACCAGGTCGGCAGGCGATACCGAGTATCCTATCCTCGAGTATGGTGTCACGCATGCCGGTCTTGGCCTCGCATGTCTCCGATATATGCGGGCTGCCCATTCCAGCTTTCCCGGAGGAAAGGCTTTGACAGGTGGCGAAATTGGCGAACTTCACCTTGAGTTTCCCTTCATGGAATACGCAGCAAGTAACTGGCATGTTCACATTGCGAAGTCCACAGCAGCAGGACATGACCAGACGGAAGTCAACAGAGAGCTTGATATGTATGTCAAAAGCGACGATCGGCTCTGGGCTCAAATTTGCAGTCTAAGTGGAATGAATGGGCAATCAAGAAGGACGGTCCTGCATGTGTGTGCCATCTGCGGTCTGAGCGAGTGGGCCAAACATTTGATCGCTACTGGTGGCGTTGACGTCGATGCTGTTGACTCCAATGGTTCAACGCCGCTCTTCCTTGCTTCCCGGTATGGCAAGGTAGATGTGGCCAGGGTTCTGATTGCTAACGGCGCGAACGCGGATCAACATGAGAAGAGGGCTGGCCTGAAGCCGCTTCACAAGGCAGCGGGTAACAACCATGCTGATATCGTCAAGCTTCTTCTTGCAGCGGGTGTAGATCCGCTGACAGAGAAGACTCGCGAAAATCCCGCCAGGCGATGTGGAAATGCGCCTCGTACTGTGGGACAGACGCCTCTCATGGTGAGTCGAGATCCTCCTGACTGCGCGAATCTCTCGTTTCTACAGCGACCTGTTTCAGCTAACAATTAACCACTGTAGTACGCATGCCATAATGGACACCTGGAATCTTTCGAGGCTTTCCTGCCGTATCTGAAAGACTCCGAGACTTTGCACCGTGCCTTGGCTTGGGCAGCCGAGAGAGGACGTTCCAAGATCGTCTCTCGCATCTTGGCGCAGCCTGGAGTCGATGTCAATCTCAAGGTTCGTGGCGGCGCGCCGCTTTTCCGTGCTGCTACAAACGGTAGCATTCAAACGGTTTTGACGCTCTTGAAACGAGGAGCGGATCCATCTATCCTATGTCATCCTGATGAAGAGTTCGGCGGTGTCGGGGCACGATGCGGCCTGAAGACGAGTCTGGACGACGGGTACACCGCCCTATTTGTGGCATGCTCTAGTTCAAGTATGTATAAGGGTATGAGAGGAGACCCTGTGGCATTGAGAGAGGTGCTTGACCTGTTCATCGAAAACGGAGCAGACGTCCACCAAAGGACCCACGATGGCAGGACCCTGTTGCATTCGGCTTTCAACGACCCGGTGTGGATGCGGCTGCTTCTGGACAGAGGAGTCGACCCGAATCTTGGCAGGGACGACGGCCGCACGCCCCTCCATGAAGTCATGCGCACTGATTGCATGGCTCTTCTTGTCGAAAATGGCAAGGCAGATGTCAACAGCGTGGCCCATTCCACAGGGAAAACACCACTTCTGTACCTTCTCAACGGTCACTATCCGACCTCGGCCATCAAACTCCTCGAGTATGGTCCAGACTGCAATATCGTCGACAAAGATGGAAACGGAGCCCTGCACATAGCTCTCAGCTCTTATGGCTCAACTTCGGACATTGTCGACGCGCTTCTCAGGGCTGGCTCTGACCCGAATCTTAAGAACAAGGCCGGTCAAACGCCATTGGATATTATGGACTTGAACAACGGGAAAATGGCTGAAATGATGGGTCGTCTGATCAAAGCCGGCGCTGACATCAATGCAAGAGACAGAGATGGCGCCACCATTCTCTTCCGGACCGTCAAAGTCCGTGTCTCCGGTAGGAACGCCCCGCACAAGGACATCGAGGCACTCTTGAACCAAGGTGCTTGTAAAGACGTTCGCGACTTCAAGGGCCGGACCTTGCTCCATCAAGCCGTTCAGAACCACGAAGGCATCCCAGAAATGCCGAGAAGATTCACCGATGCCCTCCCTTCTCGACTGGACTTTCTCCTTGGCTTAGGTCTGGATCCACAGGCTACTGACCACCAAGGTAATACACTTCTGCACGAGCTTTCGTTACACAAAAACACCGCGTTTTCCGTCAATGAATTCTTTCCCGTATGGGACCAGCTCTTGGGGCTGGGGTTGAGCCTCGACCAGGCAAACCACCGGGGCAGAACCCCCCTCCACAATCTGGCGTGTGTCGCACATCGCGGGAAATGGATGGCTACAAGTACCACGATGATAGCTTACATCATTCCAAAGGTTGGAAATGTCAACGCCGCTGACCAGGACGGAATCACGCCTCTTCACATGGCTGTCACTACTTCGGAATACATCACCAAGAGACTCTTGGAGGCAGGCGCCAACCCTCGCCTCCCGACTCGACAGGATCTAACACCGCTTCATCTTGCTGCCAAGTCCAAACAGAGCAACATTGTCGGGCTGTTGATCGATGCCCTCTTCACTTTGAGTGGTACTCAGAAAGACCGTGGCCCTCCGGGAGCTTGGCTGGCCGACGAGCACAACGAGCCGGTGCCCGGAGTCAATGTCCAAGACAGCCTCGGCCGCACGCCTCTCTGGTACGCCTGCGAATCAGGGCGGCCGGAAGTTGTGTACATGCTACTGAAAGCTGGTGCCGATGTTCACATCGGAGACCTGCGCGAGGCCATAGACGCGTTTGAGCTGGAGCAAGACCTCTGGTCCAGGCCCAGAAGCCGAGATCCCGATAACAGAGATGCTGGAGGACTTGTCCACGAGGATGATTCGCGCCCCTCCGATGGAAGCGGATACCAAGGCACACTTCTCTTGCATCCCTTCAGGGACACTACGAGGTTGGCCGAAATCATCGAGATGCTGCTCGATCACGGTGCCGACTTATCTGACCGAAGTCCCTTTGCCCCGCTTCGCTACGACACGCAAGATGTGAGCATGACGAAGACCGACTTGGGCTGCCGGGACTACACTCTTACATGCCTCACTGAAGCACGTGAAAGAAGAGGCCTCAAGGGTCCTAGACACCCAAAACCAACGGAACACGAGTACCGCAAGGTTTCGTTTGATGAGCTATTCGTCAAGTACCGCCAAGACGCCATCACTCGGGCCTTGGGGGAGTTTCAACACCTGACGCCTGGAAACCCCAACCATTTCCTCTTCGTGTCTAGAATGATGAGGCGCGACTACGAAGCCATCGAGGTACTTTTCCATTTGGGTACCAACTTTCTTGTAGGGCACTCCTACCACGGGAGCGACAGCAACCTTGGCATGCTCATAAAGGGCGGGTTCGCTTCCTTGGTCGACAAAATCGGCTGGCTTGAGGCAGAGAGACAGCATGAGAAAGGCATCTGGCATGCAGCGGGTGATGAGGAGCGGCCCGGGCTTAGTTATAATCCCAAACGGGACGAAAAGGAGGCAGAAAACGGGTGGCGAACCACGAAGCAGCCTTTCCTGGCCATGGCTGTCCAAGAAGAACTCCCCGTGTTTGAGGCCGTCAGCTTACTCGTCGATAAGTTCGGCGTGGATGTCGACGAGCGATACCATCAGGGACCTCCCGAAGAGAGCGCTCTGCACTACGTCGCGAGAGGATATTATTGGTGGAACGTCGGCCAGGCTCTGCCGTTTCTTATCAGCCGAGGGGCAAATCTCAATTTGAGAAACGGAAAAGGCCAGACGCCTCTGCACCTTGCCTTGGACTCAGGGAGGAACGGCTGTGCCGGGCCGTACCATCTTGACGCTGCTCGTCTGCTCATCCTCGCCGGCGCTGACGTCAATGCCGCAGACGGCAGTGGGAAGACCTGCCTTGCTTATGCCGCAAATGATGTTAGCATGGTCAGGGTTCTGATGGAGAACGGTGCTGAAGTCAAGGCAGATGCTGTATTTGCCGCAATCGACGAGTGCCAAGCGGATGGACTGGAAGCACTCTTGAGTGCTGGCGTAAGTCCTAACTTGCGATACAAGAAGAACTCAGCCGACGACGACAGTCGTTGCTTCACACATCGCTGGAGCAGGACGGACCTTGCTAACGGCGAGATGTACCCGCTCCATCACGCCGTCACCATGTTGAAGAGGCCCGAGAGTGCGGTCATGCCCAAGGAGCGCAAGCTGACCGTCTGCAAGATGATCGAAATCCTCCTTACTCATGGAGCCGATCCACTGGCAAAGTTCACGCGATGCACGATGAGGGAGTGCTCTCATCAGGCTTCCGACGAGGTGCTGCTAAACAATCAACTGTCCGGTTTTCCATCGGAGTCTTTTAACGAAGAAGCCAAGGACGAGTCCAAGAAGGCCGACTCGACAGCTGAGTCGGAGAAGCATGAGGAATGCGTCGTTTTGCATCAGCTCATAAAAGATGGGCATATCGTGGATCCGATCTTGACGGCGCTCGATTTGGACTGGGACTTTCCCGATGCGAGGGGACGAACGCCGCTGCTGGCGGCTTGCTATTCTCGCCAAGGTCCCGATCAACCTTTTGGCTCTTTGGTCGAGAACACGTCGAAGTCGGACATGCCAACCGAGAGAAGTCTCTTCGAGCACTTGGTTCAACTCGGCGCCGACCCCGAGGTACGCGATTTTGATGGCAGTAACGCACTGCATCACATGCTTAGGAAGCGCAAGTTTATGGAGACCGGCCATCCTGCCCCTATAATAAAGTCATTGGAATATATGATTGTCAACTACCCTGGGACAATCAACCAGAGAGACAAGGATGGAAAGACGCCTCTGCACTTGGCAGTCAATCGCGCGGCCGAAGACAAGAAGACGACGACAGAGGCAGAAATGCTCTTCAAAGCGGGCGCCGATACCTTAGTTGCCGACAACGAAGGCACCACGGTCCTTCACATTCTGGCCCGGAGGCTCCGGTACAAAGCCCTGCAGCCGCTCCTCCAGGAGCTGATCGCCCGCGGCTGCGACGTCAACGCGCGCGACCACCTCGGCGAGTCGCCCCTGTTCAAGTACCTCGAGGACTTCCCCGTCCTGCAGAGCAGCAGGCGGGAGGTGCTCTGGTTTTACGAAGAGGAGACGAAGCTCTGGGACGAAGACGCCGCCCTGGCGATCTTTGAGAAGGCCGGGGCGGACTTTGCGCTACGGAACTACGAGGGGCTGGGCTTGCTGCACGTCGCGGCCAAGGGGGACTGCGAGCGGTTCAAGAAGCTGATGGCCCGGGGCCTGGATCCCATGGCGGAGGACAACCACCGCAAGACGGCGCTGGACGTCGCTGCTGCGTGTGGGAATAACGATGTTTTGGGGATTTTTAGGCCTGTTGAGGCTGTTGAGGCTGTTGCGGAGGATGCGGGTGCGAATGACGGGGGCGGAGGTATGGACTTGGACTCGGGCTCGGAACTGTACTCGGACGTGGACTCGGATGATGATTTGTAGCGGGCGCGCGTATGGTTTCGTTTGGTTGGATTCGATTGTTGGTACACAGATTGCTTCCGAATTTTGGATATGACGTTGGACAAGATGTTGTTCGGTCTTTAGCGAATGGGAATCTCTAGGTAAATTGCCTCTTGTTGAATACCTTGCCAAGACTAGGCAACTAGCTGGAGTTCTGTGAAGAGACGCGTGACCAGCCATCGAACGAGGCGAAGTTGGAGAGTGGTGCTGTGAAAACGATGCGGAGTGTCGGAGTCGAAATGCAGGTCCGCGGAGTATCGGGCACTGCCAATGCGGGGAGTATCGGAGAACAGCACTGAGCTGGTCATGCGGGGGTGGATATGCGAGGGTGTAACGGAGCAATCCTTCTCGATATTAGGACTGAGAAATGGCAGTGGCCTCATACCTGGAGGTTGGAAATAAGCGATAGAACCCAATCATCTTCCAAGGTGCTGTCATGGCGAACCCTCGGGCCAGAATGGCTGTATCGTTTAGAACGGTCAAATCCGGTTGCAAATCCGGCCGAGCGCCGACATGCCCCGGATAAAGTGGGACCATGCCGGCGTCTACCCCTTAACACTTTGGGCGTATCCGGCGGACGAACCCGGTGTCAACATGCACGCCACGGATCGAGATGAGAACTGAATCATATGTCATTTTAAAATTGCGAACTAGTCGTTACAGTGGAAATGTTGTAATTGAATCTAACCCGCAACCCACGCGCAGTATCCACAACATCCCCGGACGACTGACTACCTCTTCTCCGCAACCTCCACGTGCCCAGCCTCCCCATCCAGCGCCTCGGCCTGCTTAAGCGCGCCCTCCGCAGTAGCAGGCCCAACCTCGGCCGCCTCGCCATCAAACAGGAACGCAACATTCTCCAAAGTGCGGCCGCGGGTCTCGGGGTACCCGAACCAGACACTAACCAGCATGACGACCAGCACAGCAAGAAAAACGAGGTAGTACTTCCACTGGATCGACTCCAGCGCGATGGGGTTGACGAAGGTGTTGAAGAAGACGCAGATGAGGCTCACGGCCAGCGCAGCGGTCAGGCCCTTGGCGCGCAGGCGGTAGGGCCAGATCTCGACCGGGTAGGAGACCATCAGCGGAGTTAAGGCGATGTCGTAGCCGAGGTAGAAGATGAAGAGGAAGGGGATTACTGCGGTCCCCGTGGGAGGGTTGGCGGTTGAGGCGAAGGATGCGGATAGGCCTGTTACGATGGAGAAGGAGGCTAGCATTATCGTGCCCTGTAAACTGGTTAGACGTGGGGATTGTGGGGAAAGAGAGAGAGGAGGGGGAACTTACAGACGCCAGGAAGAGGGTGCGTCTTCCGAGTTTGTCGACCATGACCGCTGCGCTGGTCGCGCAGATGAGGTTCCAGATCTGGATGCAGGCTGAGATGAGGGTCTGGTCGTCGACGGACTTGATGCCGACGGAGGAGAGGACCATGGCGAGGTAATACGAGACGACGCCTGCGGTTGGAAGTCAGCAAACTTAACATTCACAACTTTAATCCTCAACGGAGGAACGGGAGGCACTGAACATACCGACACCGCACCACTGCGCAAACACGCCAAGACTGACAGAAATAAAAAGCCGGTGCCTGTTCCCCGGCGTGCTCCAGAGGTCCGCCCACGTCGTGGACGAGTGCGCCTCGCGCTCGGCGCGGATCGTCTCCTCGATCTCGGTCATCTCGAAGTTGACGAGCGGGGAGCGCAGGTCGCCGCCGGCGTGGGCGGCGGCGATGACGGCGCGGGCCTCGTCGACGCGGTCGACCGACACGAGCCAGCGCGGGGACTCGCCGATGAGGAGGAGGCCCGGGGCGGAGAGCACGGGAAGGGCGAGCTGGAGGATGGAGGGCATGCGCCAGGACCAGGAGTCGAGGTGGCGGGTGGCGTAGGTCACCCAGGCTGCGACCACGGCGCCGGCGTCTATTTGAAATGTGTTAGTGATTGGAGGGGTGTGGTTTTGGTTGTTGTTTACTTACACCACATGCCTAGATGGTTGTGTTAGCTAGAGATATTCGGTGAGGACCTCACGGAAATGGACTCACAATTATACAAGGCAGAGACAACTCCGCGATGCGTAGGATACGCATTCTCAGTAATCAACAACGGCGCCGACAGGAAGAACCCAGAAGCACAGCCGATGATGAACCGTGCAACGACAAAAGCAGCATCGTTAGGCGCCGCCGTCTGCAGCGCGCTCCCCGCAGCGAGGCAGACCCACGAGATGTAGATGCCGGTCTTGCGGCCGTACCGGTTGCACACCCACGCGGAGGCCGGGTAGACGACGACGTTGCCGAGCGAGTAGGCCGCGTTAATAAACCCGAGCCAGGCGCCGGTGGGCTGGCGCATGAAGGCGTGCCACTGTGGGAGGGCGAGTAGGCCGTTCATCATGGAGCCGTCGTAGCCGTTGGCCGAGGCGCACATCATCAGCGAGACGATGCAGAGGTTCAGGCGGAGGATGTGCGGCTGCTTGTACCACGGCCCGGCGTCCGGGAGGACGGCGGCCAGCTCTGCGCCGACGGCTTTTGCGTTTGAGGAGCTTTGGCGGCCCATCTTATGGAGAGAGGGATGGTTCGTTGGTGATGGGGTGTGTTTCGAGGGAAGGTGAGGCTTTGCGGGTTGATCAGCTCGAGGTCCGGCGGGAGAGCCCCGGTTTCTTTAAGACGGCCGGCGTCTTTGAGATCGAAGAGCAATGCCGCTGCGTACATCCGCATCGTTCTTGTCACGCAACGCACTTAACGTCGACAGACTTACATGGACTAGGTCGGTGCGCTTGAACTTCGGGATAATACCCCGGGATGTGGTGTCGATGTTCATTCAATTGGGTGTGGGAAAGGCTCCCTCCCCCGCGCTCTTCCCTGTTCATGCAGACCTTCTGACATGGTGGTGGGCCAATGACGACGTCCATCGACGGGAACCCGTTGGAGAAAGAAAGGGGGCTTGCTTGGTTTGGTTCGTCTGGGGACGGTGAGAAACCCACTGCTCTGCCACGTTATTCCCATGTCTCGAGCCAGCTGGTACCTCGGGCTGAGGACTTCTCCCACCCCCGGATTCTGGAACCCGTGGAACCCGTGGGCCGTGGCCTGACTTGCGGAGGGTTTCTGGGGGCGAGCGGGGGGTGTCGACCGGCCTCTCAATCACCTTGGAGGGTCCCACGGGGAAGATCGGCGAGTGGACTTGTCTCCTTCCATGGACCACGTGAGAAATGCACTGAGTGGTCTTTTCCAAGGCGGACAGAGAGGTATGGAGGTGCGATCCACGGCTCGAGCGACGCTGACTCGTGAGCTCTGTGGAAACGAGGTGGCTATGCGCTCGACTTTGGGTTTGGCGGGCCGGAACTCCTGGTTTACGGGCCTTTTCTGGGGCGATAAATACAATGGAGAACAGGCGGTTAGCATCTTCTTGTAGTTTAGTTTTGTAGTTGACGAGTACGAACATGCCGTAGAGTGCTTGCACACGTGACCATGTGAGACGGCGGTATCTTGCATTGAGGTTCCAGGCTGAAAGTATGTACCTACCACCTGACTCTCCGATAATGAAGATTTCTTGTGAATGAGCCCACGACAAAACTTGAAGATGGGAAATTCTAGAGTTGCCTTTACTGACTGCCATGGTTGTTAGTTCAGGGTGCTAGATAGGAACCTTCAGTCATGAGCCGCTTGAAGCCAGGCTTCTGCGTGATGTGCAGCAAGATGCAACTACAGGTATCTCCGGTTACCCGCAAATCACGAAACTTGAGTGCGTGAGATTTTCAAGTTGTCCATGGTTTGAACTTCTACGAATATCACAGGAAAGATGGGAGTTGCGGTAGTGATCAAGTCTAGCCATGATAGCCGATGACGAGCGTCGATGCCGCTGCGGAGCCTGCGCTACAGGCACAATAGTCGATCGATAACCAACTCATTGATGTTGAAACATTGTCGGGTTTTCCTTCATTACGACACTGAAAAGTTTGAGAAATCCAAAATCTTGAGCTTCGGTCAGATCGTCGGGTGGACTCCGAGGTCTCCACCTTGGGGCGCATCGTGAAGCTTTCAACACAATGGTGGAAATGACGTCCAAGCCACACCACGTAGAGTTAGCACCAACAACTTGCTTCTCTAAGAATTCTCTAAGAAATTGAAACCGCCAATATCGAGACATGCTCTAACTACCGTTAACAGTCAGAGACTTCATTTTATACCAGCCCGTCGTTGAGCCGCTTTGTCATGGGTACCTTGGTCACCAGTGCACCGGGTCCATCACGGACCTCCGTAGTTGCGGGGCCGGATGAAAAAAAATCTCTTCAGAAACCCGCACAAACCCACACACACGCGCGCGCGCACGATCACGCAACATAGTCGCCTCTGAGTCTCCCTTCGTCAACAATTCAGCTGGGCGTTTCCAATCGCCCGGCTAGCTCAATCGGTAGAGCGTGAGACTCTTAATCTCAAGGTTGTGGGTTCGACCCCCACGTCGGGCTCAATTCCCGTCAGCGATTGTCTGCCAGCCCAGCTGGGATTTTTTTGCCAATATTCCTTATTGTTTCGTATTGTGCGACTTGCTTTTTGCCTGTGCAGTCACAAAACGCAAGTAAGTATTCTTTCTTGACTTCATACGTACGCTATGTAGAGTGAGGGAGGTCTGGTTGCCTTGCCCACCGTTATGCGGGTATTCATACCAGCCGACATGCCGAGGCTCTCCCGTCACGGAGGCTGTTATTAACTCGGTGGCTTCAAAGGAGTCGCGTTGTCAAGTCCGAATCGCTTCGCCGCCGAGTCGAGTCGAAGGCCCCGGCCCGTCCTGTCCAACTGAGGTAGCGGCACTCACACTCCATCACACTGACGTAGGTTTTGCTTACCGCCTGGGCTTCCCGTTCGGTGATACCTGTATAGTTGTCGACAGGAATGACTCAGCGCCGTCCCAAGTTCGACCCCTAGGCAGAGGGCCCAGACTTGTTCGTGTGAGTACCTAAAATTCAGAACCCGACGTCCACATATCCAGCTATCGTCTCCCGTGTCATCCATATAGAAGATCATCATCAGGGTTCGCAGCACGGACTGTAAAGTCGTAGACGTAGAGATGGCGGGACCATTTCGGAAAGATAGGATTAAGTGCGTATATTCAATGTCGTCAAGTCGTATTCGTAATCCATCAATCCAAGCCCACATGTATCCCATTAGCTGCGTAGCTCATCCGGCCCCCTTTATGAATCCCCGAGTTGCCCGTTACTATCTCTTACATCCAACAAAGCCGGCGCCGGGCATGAAAGGCCCGCTTCGTCTTCTTCCCCCGTATCTTCGGCCCATCTCCAGCTCGCTTCCGGGGGCGCCGAGTGTCTAAAAGTCGTCAACGGAAACCCAGACTCAAGGTCAAATTCCGCAGACAGCGGCGACAACCCCCCGTTCGTAACATGCAGCAGGGGCGCCTCCCCGCTCGTCAACCTCCTCATCTCAGCGAGCACGCACGGCCTCAGCAACCTGTCATCCAGCGGCGTCTTAGCCTCCCTCCCCGTCCACGTCCGCGCCTCGTACGACAGCTCAAACTCCATCGTCTTCATGATGCCCTCGGCCGGCGGCTCCAGCAGCGGCGACCCGCCGGCCGACACGGCAGACGATTGCGACGGCGTCGACTGGTGCGACACCTCAGAGCCCGCCGCCGAGGCCGCCGAAGATCCCGTCCCGGCCCGCGTTGGGAACGCCCAGGACGCCCGGGACCTTGGCGGGCCGGGCCGCCGGGAGCTCCGGAGCGACTGCGGCCCCGAGATGCGCGACTCGTAGGTGAAGTCGTCGAACCGCAACCGCGGCATCTCCATCGACGACGGCGGGTCGCTGCGCGACAGCGGGGCCTTGGCGTACTTCTTCGACATGCTTATGGTGGCGCCCGAGAAGGATATGGTCGGCAGCGGTCGCGTCCTCCAGATGCCCCTGTCGCTGGCCCCTTCTCGCTTCAGCTTCCCTCGTAGTTTCCTCACCAAGGGGGTCAGGCTCGGGGCGCAGGCGGCTGTGATGCCTATGCCGGGCTCGACGGTGCTCCAGAGGGCAAAGTTTGCCGTGTCGCCTGCAAGGGACGGGAGATTCAGCAATTATTTCTCTTGTGATGTGGTGACTGGCACCGCGCAGGTTCAAAGGACGTACGTAGAAAGTTATCCTTGCTCAGGACGGAGGGTACTGTAACCGCTCGAATGATCGTAGCAATGCTCGCGCTACAGGTGTCCATTCGCGTCAGCTACTGATGATGTTGGGCCGGAAGGGATGGAACCCCTCAACGCTTCGTGGTAGCGCATGAGATCATGGGGATTGGCGAGAAGGAAACTCACATGGACGCGAAGCCCAATAAGATCACGACCAGAATCTTCGTCTTGGTGCGCAGGCCGAGCGACCAGACGATGAAGAGCGGCAGGATGCCGAAGGCCCAGTCGGCGAGGCAGTTGAGCGTGGTGGCCGTGAAGGTGGTGCCGAGCACAATGTCCCGGTTGAAGCAGTGGCCCGGCGTGCGCGGGCCCTGATCCCAGAAGATGTAAACCGGCTTGCACTGGAACCCGACGAGGAACAGGTACATAACGCCGAAGACGAGGGTCGAGAGGAGGAGGAGGCGGAGGAGCCAAATGTGCGTCGGGACAATGGCGATGCGGAGCAGGAGGACGCCGACGCAGACCTTGAGGAGGATCGTGGTCACGACGTAGAGTAGCTCGCCGGCAAAGAAGAACTACAGGCGAGATAAAGGAAAATTATTAATACTCTGCGCTATCTTTTCTTCCTTCTTGTGGGCGGGCGTCAAGGGGGATTGATGGGCTCAGCCGCCCGCCCCGTGGCTTGGGCGGGACTCGGAAGAGATTGATGCGTACACGCAGGAAGAAAGGACGGAAAGGATTGAGAGGTAATTAGACAAGAAAGTCGATGACATACCTTGAGAGCTTCCCGCCGATCTTCGGGCGATAGCTCTGTCGCATCACGGCCAGTACCATGGACCACGCCCAGGATCTCGGTAACCAGGAACGTCGTGAAGACGACCTGGAGCAGACACAATATCTTGTCGTCGGCCGTCACAGCACGGGTCACGAAGACCTTGGAGTAGAGCCGCAGGGCAACGGCGACCGGGGTCAGGCAGAGGAAGAGGATGGCGACCGCAAGGACGCGGCGGGGGCGGTCAGGGTCGATATCGACATCTACCATGCCCTCGACGGCCAGGAGGGGGGCGGCGGCGACGACGGCACACTCTTGACGGTCGTTACTCGGTCTCGGTCCACTTCCACTTCCGTCCACGACAGCATGACGGCAGGGCGGGCAGCAAGTGGGGATAGTTTTAAAAGCAAAGCAAAGGCCGTTAACGGGTGAGCAGAAAATTGCGCCGTCCAGTGTCTCAAGGAGCAAGATTCAGCCAGAGGCGCCCCCGGAAGAGCTTTCCCATACAGGCAATTTGGGAAAGCGAAGTAGTATTCTACGGGCAAAATGTAGGGGCGATCCAGCACATCAAAAACCAAACACACGAGATGTGGGGGATCGGGGATAGGAACCGGTGAAACTCTACACTAACGAAAACCTCAAGTTGGGAAAAAACACACAGCACTGAAGTGAGGGGTGATCCCGACGGGTCGTCCGCGCGCATCGGCACTTGCGGTAGCATGCAGAGATCAGCACAGGGCCTGAGTCGCGAACGGAGGTTTAAGCGCGGAATGACAAGGGTATCACAAACTGAAATGCGACTCTGTACCGGCACAGGGAGGGACGTACCATGGAACCGAGACACTCTATGTTAGCAAAAGCTTGACTGACACTTCGGAATATGGGGCCGGTGGGAGCTTCACCATTGAAGTAAGTTGTAACAGTGACGCCGCCGTCTTCATCAGAGTTCCCTATCGCCGCGGTAAGCTCTGCTAGCTACGACACCTTAATCCTGTTCGGGGCCTCTCTCGTCCTCTCCCTGTGCTTGTGTTTCTCTCTACCACCTTCATCTAGTGTATAAGTCAGCCCACTTCACCGGTCCCACGCTTTCGATAGCTGTGGCTGTTTCCGAAGAGGGCCGAGGAATGACCGGCCCAAAAGGCTTGACCCAATCGGCGGCCCGAGTCAGTAGCTTTGGGCCGAAGGCGTGTTCCTCCTTAGGTTTGGTATGCCTATGCAAACGGCATGGCTTGTGATAAAGAGAACTGATTGGAAGCAACAGGGTATGTGGAGGGAGCGAGCTGGAAAATGTGCATGCGGCTAGGTATTTTCGCGGTCAAATTCCACAGAGACAACAGACAGAAACACGAAGCTGAATGAGAGAAGAAATGGGGACGGTCAAACGAGATTCGTTGACGCAAAGCCGTCTACGACGATCTGAGACATTCGTCTGTCTTTCTTTTAGCCCCCGTGCGAGCGTGGCTTGAGGATTATGAACACGTTGATGAGCTGTCTCTCGGTGCGTTCCCGACGGAAATGGTGATAGACACGAGGAAAGCAACGCTAGATGCCACTAACGTCAGATGGCGTCGAGGGCCTTCACGTTCTCGCCAGAAGCCCCTGGCTGCTTATTCTTCTTCTCGTCGGCGGCCGCGCTCACAGCCACAGCCATCGAAATCGAACCGGCCACGGAGCTTCTCTCCGGATCAGTCATCGCCATCCCGCGCAGGACGGGCGCGCCTCCAAAGGTCCCGAAGTAGTCCGCGTCGTCCACAGCCCGCCTGTCGGGCATGGGCCAGAAGTAGTCGAGCGCCAGGTATATCGTGCCGGACGTGAGGCAGCCGACGAACCACGACAGCTGATAAAGCCTCGTCCAACCTGCCCAGCTCTCGCCCGGTGCCACGGCTCGCTGGACCAGGCCCGGGACGAAGAGCCACGCGGACAGCGGCCAGGCGGCCGCGGCGCGCCAGTTCCAGCCCCCGGCGTACCAGTAGATGCTCCTCGGCGAGTCCCCGTACAGGTCCGTCAGCTTCATTGTCCTCCCGCGGATGAGGAGGTAGTCGGCGAACATAATGCCCATCAACGGGCCGAGGAAGACGTTGAAGCTGCCGACGACGGTCAGGAAGCTGCTCGCGCTGTTGAGCAGCGACCACGGCTGCACGACGAACACGAAGGCGACGGTGAAGTAACCCCCGCGCCGGACGGTGAACCAGCGGGGGAGCAGGGCCGCCAGGTCGATTCCGGCGACGACGCAGTTGGAGGCGACGACCATGCCGAACTGCGACAGCACGAAGGCGACGCTGGCCAGCGCGACGCCCGCCCTGGCGCCCGGGGTGCCCTCGTGTCTCCGCACCGCGTCGAGGAACGCGTACGGCTGCCACAGGAGCTTGCCCTCTTCGGGGTACATCGTGGCGGCGCAGGACGTGCAGACGATGCCGGCGCAGGCCACGATGATGGTGCCGAGGGGCACCATCATCAGCTGCGCCAGGACCTGGTCGCCCGGCTTCCGGGCGTAGCGCGTGTAATCGGACTGGGACCACATGTGCGTGGCTATGCCGCCAATGTTGGCCGTCACGGCGGTGACGAAGGCCCATCCGAGATCTCCGCCCTTCGCCGGCTTGACCCCCGACACCGCGCTCACGTCCTGCAGAAGAGCCCCTCCGCCCTGGGCCCGCACGACGGACCAGATGAGCAGCACGAACACTGTCGTGGCCACGGTCGTAGAGGCGATGAGGAACGGCTTGCGGTAGTTCTCGGGGCTGAACCATATCAGGGGCAGGCAGAGGAGGAAGTAGAGGGTGAAGGCCACCAGGTCGTACACCCTCATCGCGCCGTCCGCGAGCTCGACGTCCAGGTCGAGGAAGGTCGGCCAGATGCATGTCAAGAGAACCTTAAGACATTGGCTTCCGTACCACGTGTTCGTGGCTGTCCAGACAAAGGACAGGAAGACCCGTATTGACTTCGCCCTCGTTAGCACAGATGCCCGACGGCTAGCGCTGGAATCATGGACGACGCCATACCATAGGGAAGAGATAGCCCCAAATACCCCAGTTCTGCTTCATCCAAAGCGGGAAGCCGATGTGCCACTTTGCGCCGGGGTGGCCGCCAGCTATGCAGACAAACCCGACAAAGGTGTGGGCAATGATGATGGCAATCATAGATTGCTATTTGCTTCTTAGCGGCAAAGACGGTAAGATGGAGGGGTAGTATCACTCACCCAAACGTTGAGGCCTAGTGATATCAGAGAAGAACCTGTTGTCCAGCCTCCTACGTTGAAGGACCCTGTGACCATCCACAAGCCCACAAACTCCCAAGGGCCGTATGTTCGACGGGAGGGAGGTAGCGGGCGCGTGTCCTTGTTGACGTAGATGTCAATATCCGTGTCGGTATCCCGAGTGACCTCGATCCGCCGTAGCAGCCGGGTGAAGAGTCTTGATGTTGACATGGTTATTCGTGGCGTGCTGTTCAGTCAACATTGGGAAAATCAACAAAAGGGGCGCAAATCACACGCAGGTAGGAGAGCGCGGCGCATGAAGATATACCCAATGACATATCAAGAAAGTCGATATGGCGATGTGCCAATACTAAACTTGTCAAGCGATCCTGATAAGGCATTCTGATAATGAGTATCCAAGACCGTTTCGTCTTTTCGGTTCTCGTGCAAAAGTCATGGAAACTGTCGAGATAGCGGAGTTGTAGATCTCGCATTGAGTGGGTTCCTGATCCTGGCAAGGTGGAGAGTCGCCCAATCAAGATCAACAGCATTATCCAGTTGATCAGTTTTGCAGTTTACCAGTCTTGTCCCCCGCGATAGCCATCTATCTGCAAGATAACATAGATGCAATGTTGAAGCCGCCAACTACGCCTGCGGTTGACCTAGAGTTGAGCCGTTTTACCTCGGCAACAGCATGCGACACTGTCAAACGGCTACTGTCTTGGGATTTGCTACATGGTCTTTCTCTGACGATATAAAGCCGACAGCGCAAACAAATGGCTTGATAATTGCTAGTGGATCAACCTCAAACTTCAGAAAAGGTTCAGAATTGCCAATCCCGCATCTTGACCAAAATGTCTGAAACCACCACCGTGGCCGAGTCATCAGAAAGGAGAACTGTTACGTTGCAGAACGGGACCGTCTTCAGCTTCGACTCAAACACGCCGACCACCTTGGAGAAGATCCCGATCATTGATGCTTCAGGGATATGGAGTGACAAGCTCGAGGACCGGCTTTCAGTAGCCGAAGAGATTCGAGAGGCCTCGAGAAACATTGGTTTCTTCTACTTGATCAACCACGTGAGCCAAAGTCAAGCAATGGATGAGGACAAGATTATACTGACAATGAGCGTCAGGGGGTCGACCAGAGTCTCGCGGAACAGACTATGAACGAGGCGAAACGCTTTTTCGCTTTGCCCGAAGAACGCAAGATGGAGGTCTTCACCGGCCTCGTCCCCAATGAGTACGTCGGCTATCACCCAATGGAATGCTACAACCGCAATGGCTGGAAACACCAAGGTATGATACAAAAGCACCACCAGAACCCTTGCATGTCATCATTCACCTCTGACCCCGAATTTCAGATCTGAGTGAGGCCTTCAACTGGGCCTACGACGCCCGCGAGGACCCGGAAGCGGTCGACAAGACCGAGAAGTCCGTCAGCATCTGGCCGTCCGACCTCCCGGGCTTCCGCGAGAACCTCTACGCGTACCACACAGAGCTCCTGCGCCTCTCGCGCCGGCTGACCCGTATCTTCGCCCTCGCCCTGCACCTCCCTGAGGACTACTTCGACGAGTACGTCAGGCGGCCCGAGGCCGGGATGAGGATCCTGCGCTACCCGGAGCAAGCGCGCTCCGCCGACGAGCAGAACGGCATCGGCGCGCACACGGACGTCGAGTGCTTCACCATCGTCACGCAGGACGCCTCGGGCGGGCTTGAGGTCCTGGGTAAAGGTGGCCGCTGGGTCCGGGCGGAGCCAGTCGCCGGCTCGTTCGTGGTCAACATCGCCGACTGCTTCATGCGGCAGACCAACGACTTCTTCGTGTCGACGATCCACCGCGTCATCAACAAGAGCGGGAGGGAGAGGTACTCGGCGCCCTTCTTCTTCGGGTTCGACAGGGAGAAGGTGCTGGAGCCCGTGCCGACGTGCGTGAGCGAGGAGAACCCGATGAAGTACCCCGTCATGACCGGAGGGGAGTATTACGCGTGGCGGACAAATAAGCAGAAGAAGACCAATACTTGGAACTCAAAGATGGACGAGAAGAAGTAACCGAGGGATTCGGGGTGTGGATTGCTAGTCTACCAGAAGCCCCGATTGACACTCCATCCTAATGTGAAGTTCCATAAGGCCAAGTGAAGCTGTCCAGCAGGTTGGTAGAGAATACATCTCCATCGTGGTTGGAATTGTTCACTATGTTTTCCAGATACAAAGACCAGTTCAACTGCGATTCGGCATCGAATTCAATCTCTGGGGTCGAGGGGGAGATGCGTGCGTCCAGGTCCGCCAACCGTGACGCCAGCCGTTGCCTTGCGTTCGCCGCCGCATTGCTGTGCTGCTCCAGTCTCTCCAAGAACCGAATCACGGAGAGCAGAACTTCTCTGAAGGCGCCGTAATCAGGCC
This sequence comes from Colletotrichum plurivorum, assembly GCA_014235945.1. Classification (NCBI taxonomy): domain Eukaryota; kingdom Fungi; phylum Ascomycota; class Sordariomycetes; order Glomerellales; family Glomerellaceae; genus Colletotrichum; species Colletotrichum plurivorum. Next base: position 79,058 of record WIGO01000100.1, read on the forward strand.
CCGGCGGTTTGTGTCTGACGGCAACGCTGACCAGCATGTGCCCGACGCCGGCGAGCTGCTGGATAAGGGGCGAGCCGACGGCCCTGATGTACTCGAGCGGTATCGACTCCATGCTCTCCATCATGTCCCGGGCTGTCCGGCACGCCGAATCTAGGTCCGTCCGTCCCGAGACCGAGGATATCATTCGGGCTAGATGGATCGTGCAGAGTATGTTGGAAGCCTGGAAGCCGCATCGATTCCTCCCGTTATCCGACGACCGCGTCGACGCAGCGCCGAAATGAGGACGAAGATCACCCTGTATCCTCGCCAGGGTTTCTGATATCGCCCTCGGCATGTTGCCGTCGGCGATGGAGTCCTCGTCAACCTTTAGTATGGACCCCCTGCCGCGGCTCCTCGCCCGGAAGTCGGCGATGGCGTGCTCGAGGACGCGGTACAGGTCCGTCGTAAGATTCCATCCTTCGAACCAGTTCTCAAACTGGCCGTCGCGGCCCGGCACGAAGGCCGGATGGTGCAGCCCGCGCGGGTACCCGACGTCCGACTGCGCCTCCGGGCACCGCACCAGGCTCCCCAGGACGCACGCCGTGTGCACCTCGAGCCGGTACATGGCCCACCAGAGCCGCCTCCTGACCTCCCTGTCGCAGTCCGTGGTGTCCGCGGGCCACCGGGCCTCGTCGTGGAGGCCGAACTGCGCGCTTAGGCCGTGGTAGAGGCCGAGATACTTGTGCACCATGCCGCTGTTCCCTTCCTGCGCCCCGAGAAGCGCCAGGAACCCGTAGGACCGGAGGAGGTTGATGTCTGGGCTTTCGAAGTCGACGGGAACCAGACGGATAGCCTCGCGCAAGTAGTCCTGGGCAACGGTTGCGGTGTTGGACGGGGCCGTGTCGTCGGTGAACAAGGCCCGTTTCTCGACGTGCTGGGCACTCAGGGCACACATGCAGATCATGCTCATGTAATCTGACGAGGTTGCCGGGAAGCTCCCATCTCTCCAACCGACCCAAATTTCGCGTTCACAGAAGAAGGGAAACCTGAAGGCTTCTTGTCAGCCATACCGAGTTGGAGAGGGAAAAGGCTCAGCAGCACCTTACGTTGGATGGATACTATCCAGGTAAACTTCCAGCAAAGCCGTAACTACCTTCCGATTTCCAATCTGCGAATGGTTCGAGCCCTTCATATCGGCCGCGGCGTGTCTGTTCGCGCGGGGCTTCGTGCCTCGCTTCTTGGGTTGGCGGAAGTGCGTACACTCCTGGACGTATTCTATGCAGGGCAAACACGACGGTTGCCCGTCCCGCAGCACATCCGAGGGCGCAGCTCGGCACTTGATGCCGCGTCTGTGGCAGAAGTCGCATGCCTGGGTGACTCGCCTCGCTTTGGGCTGAGGGACTGCATCAGTCATGGTGTAATGACAGGGAGATGTGATAACTTGGGATTCCGAGCTGGCAACTTGTCCTTCAGCAAACAATATCAAATAATTTTATAGTCGAAGTTAGGTAAAGAACGAAGTGATGCGAAGGAAGTTGGCTAAACAGGACAATCACTGAGCGATGTCACCCCGCTGGAGGAACTGGAGATAAGCGGTTTGTGGGCCCGAAGACGGTGTTATCATGTCTCGGGATTGGTTCCCTGCTATCTGATGTCGCTCCGGTTGATGGTTGTACAAAATAGGACTCACGCATGATGAGGCGGGAATCATGCCGAGTGCTTTGACATCAATTAAGTTTATCAAGTTTCCTGTTATTATTATTATATCTTCAGGGAATGCGTGGAGAGTTGAGCAGACTTAACGGAAACAATTTGTTCCGACCGTGACGGCTCGCGGAGTTGATCGGCATGCACGTAGTTGAGTTGAACGGGCCGAAGGCCATTTTGAGCTTCGTCAACTAGCCTTTGTCAAAACATCTCACATCACCGGTGCGACACGTTGAAATAAAGTTTAATGAAGAACTTAGCGATGTTTCCAAGATCTCGGCTCAGTACCGAGGTGTTCGGCTTCTTGGTGGAATTCCGCCACCCCCCATCCCGCAGGCTGGGCGGGCCGGTGGGATTTTCTGGGATATGACGAACTTTTTTAAAGGCTCGGGAGTTGGCTCAAGCTTTATCCTTAAGCAGACGACGTCTGATGGTAGCAACACCTACCGGGTGGTGATGCAACTTGTGATGCCACCCAAGAGAGCCCGACCAGCAGTCTCCCCTGAGTTCCCTCCAGTGTAGGCGGCAAGCCCAGTGGGTTTAGACTGTTTGCCCCATGGGACCACCTTAGCTTATTCAGCAAAAGGCACAATTGTTGTCGTTGTGCTGCGCTTGAGCAGCGCGTCTCCAGCGGACTAATTTATAATACCTAGTAATGATACTTGATTCACCCAATGTGCACGACTCATTGGGAATCAGCTAGACTCAGTTGTTCATCTCATATGCAGTCTTGGCACTTCTGTCGGGTTCATCTGGAATGAGCAGAGTTAGGGCCACTGAAAAGTTTGTAGAAGAGTCAGTTGTCTCTTGGCAATGCAGTACCGCAACAACAGAGCAACAGCATTTGAATCTGTATTTTATAAATTCGACTTGCACAAGTTCGTTACGCTAACTGATTGATTCCGGCTGTGGATGAAATCAATTCTTTGATTGAGTCTTGGGCTTTTAATCCCAAGGATGGGTACCAACGCCAACGCTCCCTACTTTACATAGACGTTGCGTCCAAAGCATTGCTGCGCGATTCCAAGTCTACATTCATCAAAACACATATCCTGCACTACTGCGACGTAGGTGCTGCGGCCGAGCAATCTACTCGTCCCAGATGGTGGCGACGACGGCGCCGGTGAGCGTGACGACGCCGACCTTGCCGCCCTCGGCCTCGGGCACGATCTTGCCGGACTCGAGGTCGCGCTTCCAGATGACGACGGTGCGGTTGTTCTGGTGTCCGACGGCGATGAGGTCGCCGGCCTTGTTGATGGAGAACTGGCGCGGCGACCAGCCGCCCGAGGGCGCGAGCTGCACGAGCTCCAGGGTGCCGTCCTCCTTGATGGCGAAGGTCGACATGGTGTCGGAGGGACCCGAGCCCAGGATGGGCGAGTCGCGGAAGGAGACGTCTCGGTTGGAGACGATGAGGAACTTCTGGTCGGGCTGTGTCGTGATTGCGCCAAGAGTTGTCAGCCAAGAACCTGAAATTACCAATCACCGGAAGCAAACTGCGGCCGGGGGGCAGAGAGGGTTTTCGCGTAGTGTTGCTGTGCCTTTCCCGGCAACGGCAATCGAAATAATGCCCCAGAAATTTATCTGCAGGCTTGCAGGGACGAGATGCAGGGGGCGAAGGATGAGACAGGCTCGTGACAGACAAGATAAAAAACAAACAGACAAAGAGCAGGGACCCAAAAGAAAAGGACTCACAGTCATGGCAATCTCGCTTGTAGGGGCCTTGGTAGCGGGGAGATCAGCGTTGATGGCCGGGATGGAGAAGACCTTGGTGAAGGCCAGGCCGGTCTCCGTGTAGTCGACCTTGTACGAGTAGATGTTCTGGTCGAGCTCGCCGTTGAAGTAGAAGTAGACGTCGCCGTTGGCGGCGGTGCGGAAGACGCCGTGGCGGGGGCCGACGCCGGGGCCCGTGACGAGGCCGTCGATCTCCTTGATCGGGGCCACGGTCGCCGGGTCGTAGCTGTAGACCCGGACCTTGTCGCCGCCCAGGTCGGCGAGCAGCACGTACTGGCCCTTGGGGTCGTTGATGACGTGGTGGAGGTAGCTGGTGTCCTGGCGGCTGGCCACCGGGCCCGGCTTCTCGAGCGTCGGGAAGAACTCCTGAAGGGGGCCGGTGCCCGGGAGGGCGCCCTTGTCGCCGAGGGCGAAGACGGCCGCAGCGCTTCGGTTGCTGCCGAGTAGATGGTGGTGAGCTTGATTTCCCTTACAGAGTTGCCTATCTGGGATAGCATGGGGCCAGTTTGAAGTGGGCAGGTGGACAAGTCCCATATCTCTCTCATTCTTTAATTCCTCAAATCCGTCCCATCCTTGTGGAACGGGGCAACTGATGGTGCCGATTGGCCCATCGAAATGAAGGGACCGGCCCAATGGTCATCCCATCGGCCACGATATCGAACACGTGTGTATGGAAAAGCTCGGAAAACGAGTTGTACATCTCGGCGCAAGGGACTTTGGGGGGAAACAAAAGGGAAGGTAACAAAAGAGGAAGAACAGGGGCAAGGGGGAAAACTCACTAAGAAGCAGAGACATAGCCGCGAACACCAGATGGTGTCGTGACGATCTCGCCGGCAACACCGCTAAAGGGGGCCGAGACGCGGGCGATGCGGGTCAGCGCTCCTCCCTCCCCGATGGAGAAGGAGTTGAGGGAGCCGTTGGGCTTGGAGTTGGAGCCCCGGTCGAGGCAGTAGAGCACCCTGTTGGCGGCGTCGAGCGTCAGCCAGGCCGGGTTGACGTCGCAGTCGGCCGTCTTGCTGGCGACGGAAAAGCTGTAGTTGCCACCGGGGGTTCCGGTAAGCGAGAGCGTCGTGACATTTCCGCCCGAGTCGGCCGCGTAGAGGGTGACGGCGCTGCAGCTGGCGGCCCAGAAGGCCGATCCCGCCAAGAGGCTCTTCAGGGGAGAGGTGCGCATGGTGTCTGGGGGTCCTCGGAGGATCAGAGGCCGATTTGACAGAGAATGACTTGCGTGTGTTCAAGTCGAGAAAGAGGCGAGTTGAAAGGAATGAATTTGCCGCGAATGAGTGAGCGACAAGTGTAAGTGGTGATCCGACCAAATAACGAATGGAATGGTGACGAAGCGAAAATGAGTGTTATGATCCGTTGATCTTGGAAAGAGATGAGGTGCTCGCTAGTTCTGCCAAGTTGCACAGCTTTCTTCTCTCCTTCTACTCTTCAACTCCAAGAAAAAGGCTCGCGGGGATCCGAAACGTGGTAATATATAGTATGAGCACAACCACCGTTGGTAATGACCCACGATGGCCATCGTCTCCCGAATAGAACAGTACCAAGCAGCCGGTAATGACGGAAATTGAAAGGGGCCCCGGATTTGCGACCTTCCATGACTCGTCCAGCGGTGTTGGGGACGAGGCATCACTAGAACAGCATGAGCCAAGACTTTTGCGACCACCGTGATCCATGAGGACTTTTGGATGAACGGACGGACTCGCAGCTTTCGGAGAGCCTGGAAAAAGACATGAGACGGGTTTGTCCAGCAGAACCTAAACTCCCCGAGGGGGTTACGTGTGTGTCTATGTTTGTTGCATGTGTGTGAGTGGGCTGTTTATTCTGCCCTCAACTCCCTCGAGATTGGGAGCAACCAATTGCGCCTTTTTGCGCCACAATGATTGTCTAAAAAAACCTTAAAAAACGGCCGCCGGGGATGTCGGTAGTGCCGAAAAGGGGCACGGAGTCCGGTTCCAACCGTTCCAGACCAGCGGCCCGGGGTACGGAGGCTCACCTTCGCAGGGGGGTCGCTCTGCTCCATGGCCGATGGGGCGAATCACCCGGACAAGGTTTGACAGATTGAGTAGGTGAGAGGCTGAGCAGCGTGAGCGCCAAGCCAGATCAGGAACCAGGTTGATTGGTATGATTAAACCGGTCTGATCTAAAGACGTCCCTGACTCTGGGACATCCGAACCTGTCTGCCCACCACTTTGCGCGAACAGCTTGACAGGGATGGGGCTGCCAGCGCGTGGGGGCAGCAGCAGGAGTAGGATGGGGGATGGATATTCCGCAGCCCGCCAAGATGGATAGCCCTAGCAGTCCATCAGGGCTGTCACTTATTAGTCTTTCGAGACGGATATCGAGGGTGAGGCGGCCGAGCAACCGAGATGGCCGAAGGGAGAGACTGTCCGCCGGGGCGCTCGATGGGTCCGATCCATATATCCCTTCTCCCTTGGGGGGTTATGGATGGGGAAGAGGTATAAGATGAACCCATTCGTGATCTTATAGTTGCCCCCAAGAGCTTCTGGTTACTCTGCTTCAAGCCTCACAGCTCGCGCTCTTCTGTCTGGCCTCTTGTGTGTCTGGTCGTTTGATATCATCTTTACATTCGTTTCTTGCATCTGTACATATCCTTTTTTGGATCCATCTCAGCCATGGATTCTACACGCTCTTTCGGACGCTTCGTCGTCGCTTCGCTCCTTTGCCTCACTCCCTCTCTCGTCGGCGCCCAAGACACCGCCAGCAAGGGAGCTGCCCTGCAGGCGTGCTTGAACACCGCCGGTGTGCGCAACATCATCAGCACCGATGCCACCTGGGCCGACGAGACCGTCGGCTTCCAGAAGCGCATCAAGGTCGACCCGGCCGCCATCTCGTTCCCCGAGAACAACGACCAGATCGCCCTCTCCCTTGACTGCGCCCGCAATGCCTCCACCAAGGCCACGGCCCTCGGAGCTCACCACTCCTTCCAGGCCTACGGCTTCGGAGACCCGGGCAGTCTCGTCATCAGCATGGCGGCCTTCAACTCCGTCTCCTACGACGCCGCTACCCAGCGCGTCAAGTTCGGCGGTGGAACCCACGTCGGCCCCGTCCTGAAGTACACCTGGGACACGGCCGGCCGCCACTTCCCCCACGTCCGCGGCGCCCACGTCGGTGTCGTCGGCTCCAGCATCGGCGGTGGCTACGGCTCTAGCTCTCGCCACCTCGGCACCCCCATGGACAACCTCGAGTCCGTTGAGTACATGCTGTACAACGGCACCATCGTCAACGCTGACAAGGGCTCTGACCTCTTCTGGGCTGCCCAGGGCGCCGGTGCCTCCTACGGTGTCATCCTCTCGGCCACCACCAACACCCACAAGCCCCTCTTCGACACGGCCGTCAACTTCACCCTCTCCATCGGCAACGTCGACGTCGACACCGCCGCCAAGGCCCTCGTCGCCATCCAGGACTACTCCCTCTCCAAGGACTGCCCCGATGAGCTCGCCCTCCGCTGGTCCCTGAGCGCTCCCCCCTACTCCGGCACGGGCTACTTCTACGGCAACCCCGCCGAGTTCGACGTCGTCATCGCTCCTCTCGTCTCCTCCCTCAACGCCCTCGTGCCCAACAACGCCACCGTCGTCAAGAAGACCGAGCTGCCCTTCTGGGACATGGAGGTCGCCGTCGCCGGCGCCGGCATGAACCAGCCCGAGGGCGGCTCCCTCGGCGGCCGCTCCTTCTACACCCAGGCCCTGACCACCACGACCGACCACCCCCTGACGGTCGAGCAGGCCAAGATCCTCTTCGAGAGCACCACGCTCGCCTTCAACCGCACCGACCTCCGCAAGTCCGGCTTCCTCGACCTCTGGGGCGGCGTCTCGCGCGACATCGCCGACGCCGACACTGGCTACGCCCACGGCAAGAACCTCTGGCTCATCCGCTGGGAGGCCAACTCGGTCGACGTCAACAGCTACCCGGCCGACGGCACCGCCTACATGAAGTCCCTCATCAAGCCCTTCGAGGACGCCCTCGTCGCCGGCGGCGCCACGCTCCGCGGCTTCGTCAACTACGCCGACACCGAGCTCACCGAGGCCGAGTGGAGCGCCCGCCTGTACGGCGCCAACTACGAGCGCCTCAAGCAGATCAAGGCCGCCGTCGACCCCGAGGGCCTGTTCACCAACCACAAGCAGGCCATCCCCCTGCCTTAAGCGCGATGGGATATGATGGAACGTTGTAACGCAGAAGAGAAACGGGGAGATAGACAGGTAGCCAGTCTCGCATGAGACGGCGAACAAAATGAAACATTTCTGGATTTTCTTTCATCAACGCAGACTCTACTTACTGTGTGAGATGTGAAGTTTGATGTTCCGAACTGATGACACTGACTGATTGCCGCTTTGAAACCACTGCAGATGGCGATGACGTGACAAACACACTAAAGGAGTGAAACACGGGCTAGGAGAGTTTCAAGAACTCGCCGGCTGGGATGAAATAAACACGCGTATTCCCACGTCTATTATTACCTGTGGAGAGTCTCGTCATCAGCCAATATCTCGGGCTTCTCCAAATCTTTCCCCCTCAATCCATGCGGGGTAGACTGGAAGGTCCAACGCGAAGTGGAGGTCTTCGGTCGACACTCTCACGAATCACCCCATTCCGGCTAAATGCGAGTTGTGGGGAGACGTGGGGATCCCCTCAACCCTCTCGTCGGCTCATAACTGTTTGGTAGCTGGCAAAGAGCCAATTCAACCTCAATAATATTAAAAGTGCTTGCTCTTTGTCTCTTTGTTTTTGCTGCTCTCTTCCTGAAACCTCTTGAACAGCCACATCACACACAAACCGAAAATGCCTACCGTCAGGAATCCCATCCTCCCCGGGTTCAACCCGGACCCCTCGATCCTGAGGGTCGGCGAGGACTACTACATCGCCACCTCGACCTTCGAGTGGTTCCCCGGCGTCCAGATTCACCACTCCAAGGACCTCGCCAACTGGAAGCTCGTCACCCGGCCGCTCACCCGCAAGTCCCAGCTCGACATGCGCGGCGACCCGGACAGCTGCGGCGTCTGGGCGCCGTGCCTCACCCACGACGGCGAGAAGTTCTGGCTCGTCTACACCGACGTCAAGCGCAAGGACGGCTCCTTCAAGGACACGCACAACTACATCGTCACCGCGCCCTCCATCGAGGGCCCCTGGTCCGACCCCTGGTACGTCAACTCGTCCGGCTTCGACCCGTCCCTGTTCCACGACGACGACGGCCGCAAGTGGTTCGTCAACATGATGTGGGATCATCGCCGCCGGCCCCACGCCTTCGCCGGCATCGTCCTGCAGGAGTTCGACCCCAAGGTCGGGAAGCTCGTCGGCCCCAAGAAGAACGTCTTCCGCGGCACCGAGCTCGCCCTTGTTGAGGGACCGCACCTGTACAAGCGCAACGGCTGGTACTACCTCCTGACCGCCGAGGGCGGCACCGCCTACGAGCACGCCTGCACCCTCGCGCGCTCCCGCGACATCTGGGGACCCTACGAGCTTCACCCGCAAAAGTACGTCATCACCTCCAAGGACGCCCCCTTCGCCGTCCTCCAGCGCGCCGGCCACGGCGATATCGTCGATACCCCCGAAGGCAAGACCTACATGGTCCACCTCACCGGCCGGCCCACGACCCAGAAGCGCCGCTGCGTCCTCGGCCGCGAGACGGCCCTGCAGGAGGCCTACTGGGCCGACGACGACTGGCTGTACGTCAAGAACGGGCCCGTCCCGTCCCTCCACGTCGAGGTCCCCGCCGCCCGCGACGACACGGACTACTGGGCCGAGAAGCGTTACACATTCGAAGGCGACCTCCCCCAGGACTTCCAGTGGCTCCGGACCCCGGAGCCGGAGCGCATCTTCCGTACCGGGGACGCCGGGAGGCTCATCCTGATCGGCCGGGAGTCCGTCGGCTCCTGGTTCGAACAGGCCCTCGTCGCTCGCCGCCAGACGCACTTCTCATACGACGCCGAGACGGTCGTCGACTTCAGCCCGGCGGACGAGCGCGAGTTCGCCGGCCTGACGGCGTACTACTCCCGCTACAACTTCTTCTACCTCACCGTCACGGCCGACGCCGACGGCAATCGCGAGCTGCTCATCCAGAGCTCCGAGTGCTCCTGGCCCGAGGGCAACCTGCAGTACCCCTTCGTCGAGCCCGTGTCGCTTCCCGACGAGGGGAAGGTGAAGCTGGCGCTGACGATCCGCGGTCCCGCGCTGCAGTTCTATTACGCCGTCGAGGGCGATAGGGAGCCGAAGAAGGTTGGTCCCGTGTTCGACGCGTCCATCATCTCGGACGAGTGCGGCGGGCACCAGGCGCACGGCAGCTTCACGGGGGCGTTTGTCGGCGTCGCTGCGTCGGATCTGAACGGCACGGCGAAGGAGGCGGCGTTTGATTACTTCACGTACCGTCCTGTCCACGACGAGACGGACCGTTACGAGATTTAAAGTATGAGTGCATGATGTCGAGTAATGTTAGACCAACTGAACTGTCCAAAGACGACGGTAATAGTAGCAATACCAAATTGGCGGTCATTAAAACGACCAGTTTCAAAGACAGTTGCAGACAGATGACTTGACGACTCTTCAGTTCTGCTTGGCTTGATTTGTTCTTAATCATAGGCAGGGAGTCAGCGATGGGGTCTATGGCCCTGAAGGCACAGTTCTTACACCCTTTTCTACGGACGCTTCTAAGTTACTCCATCTCCCCGAGTCTTGCAAAACTAAGCGTCGGTGCTCTGGGCTCTCTTGCTGTCATCTTCGCGTACCACCTGGTCAATTGCTTGGGCAACTCTGGCCACATTCTTGCTGTTCACTAAGACTTCGTTAGCAACTACAAAGCTTGTTATGTGCAGAAACAGGACGAAGTACTGACAGCCCGCAATGGACACTCTGCCGGTGGAAAACAGGTAAATATGATGTTCCTCTCTCAGCCGCAAAGCTTGCGAAGCAGACAGTCCCGTGTACGAAAACATTCCAACCTGCAACACGAATTAGTCCATAACACCTGCAAGCAACTCGGCCTCTTACCCACTCACCTGTTCCACGATGTGTCTCCAAGACCCGGGCGTCCCCAGCCTGTCAAGCTCCTCGACAAGGGCCGCTCTCATGCTCCTGATGCGCGCGTTCATAGTTCGCAGATCCCGCCTCCACTCGTCCGCGAGCTCGGGGTCCCCGAGAATGATTCCGACAATTCTGGCGGCCCAGGCCGGCGGCGAGGCGTACTCGGATCTGATCAGGGAAACCAGGTTGGTCCGGACAGTCGGGATGACGGCCGCGTCGTGCGCGAGGAGGTGGAAGGCCCCGACACGTTGTCCATATAGGCCGAAGCTCTTGGAGAAGGACTGCGCGACGCAAATCTCCATCGTCCCCCGGCTTGCAAAGTGGCGGACGGCCCAGGCGTCGCTTTCCTCGTCGCCGGAAGAGAACCCTTGGCTTCGGCCGCGTTAGTTCATATCTTTTACCTAGCAATATCGAGATGTGGTTTTGGAACTCACTAGGCAATATCAAAGAATGGAAATAGCCCGATCCTCTCGCATAGGTCCGCGATCTCAACCCACTGCTCCCTTGTGGGATCGCAGCCCGTGGGATTATGCGCGCAGGCCTGCAGGATGATGACGTCTCCCGCCTTCGCCCCGCGCTCTAGGGTTGATATCATGCCGGCAAAGTCAAACGACTTGGTCTCCTCGTGGAAGTAGGGATACGTCCTCCGCTTCGTTCCGGGAGCGGAGCGCGCCCAGATCTGTGGGTGGTTGATCCACGACGGGTCCGAGATCCAGACGGCTCCCGGTGCGACGGTCGATGAGAGGAACGCGGCGCCGATGTGCAGCGCCCCGGAGCCCGCGATCGTCTGGACGCTGGCCGTGCGGCTGGCCACCGAGTCGTAGATCTCGCCCAGGAGGAGCTTTCGGGACGCCTCGACGAAGGCTGGGATGCCGCCTGAGGGGGGATAGTCGTGGTTGTCTGGCAAGCAAGCGGATGCCTGTCTGGGTGTTTAGTTTTGTGTCTCGGGCAGATGGTTAGTTGGCGTACCTTCTTGACCGACGGCAGAGTCCAGGCCTGCCCGTCGTCGTCCCTGTAGACTCCGATGCCGAGATTGACCTTGTCCGGGGACTCGTCGGCTTCCAATGCCAATCTCACCAGATACGCCTCGTCAATGGGCGCCTCGGGCAACCCGGAAAAGTGTGAGTGAAGCGCGACGGAACCCATTTTTTGTATGCGGCGTTTCTATATATGATCCGAATGGTAGACAGCAGCACCCGGCACACTGTGGAAAGATTCGATTCGATTCCTTATGAGACACAATTTTCCACTCTTCTTCTTGACTCATCCGATTGCGGAGTCTCGAGAGACGGCAGCCTAACCTGATAACGAATTGCGTGATAGACATGCATGATGGGCGAATCGGTTGTTTTTACCTAATAAGAGAGGGCGACAGTTGTGTTCTGACTCTTTGCACGATGTAGAGTTGCGTAAGTGATCCAGACGATAGATAGTTTCTATTCTTTCTTTTCCCTTGATCCCTTGAGTTATTCATTTGTCTAACCAGAGGAGTCCGTCCATCCTCACAGCAAACAGTCCATCTAATTAATATGTGTTAACTCTGCGAATACATGGATCTCCACCCGGACTTGAATATATATATCAATCAGTAGGAAAAAGTTCCTTTGATAAATTTCTTTGATAAAAAAATTCGGTTCGATCAATCGATCAATCAACGTCAACGGAAGTGAATCATCTCCCAAGCAACGAAAAAGCAAAAACAAGATGCGGCCAGTGTGGATTGAACACACGACCTTCAGATTGATTGAATGAAGTTTCTCGGATCGAGATCCGCTTCAGTCTGACGCTCTCCCAACTGAGCTATGTCCGCCGCAATATCTTGTGGAAGGAACGGTAAAGCCCTTGCCCTATCACGGCTTGGGACCGAAACGGTGGGACCTGCATCCATTCAACGTCACGAGGCCGCGCCCCACTTCATCTGTCCAGTCGTCAAGAGATGAGTGAACACGATGTGTGTGAGTGAGTTAGATAGGTACGACGGTGTTGAGCGACATCCCCGTGTTGAATGGCTGTTCAGAGTAGAGCTGTTTCGAGGGATAGTTCATGTTTAAATTTCGACGGCCAAGATGTGTCTTTTCGGTTGTCTTTAATAACCACTAGCTCTCTAGCTGGATTGTTCCCTCAAAGTCGACTCCGACAAACCCCGACAGAACATTTCTTTTTCCTTTTCTTGTCTAGGTAGATGAGTTGAGACCAAATCGACCATGGACATGGGTTTTCAGGGGCTCAACTAACATCCGCCTACCTTACTTATACCTCAACTTGAGCGGAAAAATCCGTGGAAGAAAATCTCGGGATTTTCCTGAAGAGGGCCGAAGTATTCTCTAACAAGACTTGAGTATTATACATCTTTCTCAAAGCCAAAATACCTTCATCGAAGACATAGTCCTGTGGCGGTAAACGGGCTGCGCGATAGTGACTGATTAGAGTTCACATTCCTTCCCGTTTTGTCTGTTAACGAACAAAGAGTGGGGACCCTCGCGGTCCCCGCGACGCGCAGATGCTAAACACACTGCAATCGCAGCCCCTTAACGTCCTTCCTAAACTCCCTCTAGCATCACCACCGCGAAAAAAAGAGACGAAAAAGCCTCATCGACACACTCAGAACCAGCGCGATGAGTGTTCCTGTCGCCGTGGCCATGCCTGGGCTTGGTTCGGACCAATTGGCCGGCGTCGGCTCCACCAGCTCCAGTTCCATTGACGTCCCTGCGCCCTTGGATCCCGAGCCGGCTGATGGCGGGCTGGAGGACGACGAGGCTGACGAAGCTGAGGACGATGAAGAGGATGGCTCCGATGATGAGCTCGACGATGAGCTCGATGACGACGCGGAAGGCGAGACGGCCGACGCCGAAACCGAGGAGCTGCCTCCGCCGCCGCCGAAGCCGCCGTCCCCCTCGGAGATGCGCTACCTCTACCGGCATACCACCGACCGGGTCGGCGGCATCAACTCCGCCTCCCTCTCGACGTGGACAGGAGCGCCCATCTCCTCCGCCGAGGGCTTCGAGGTCCTCTGCTCCTACAACTGGGTTAACACTGATCATCCAGCGATTCTAGTTCCCGGTAAGATCAACCCTTCCAGAGAGGAAAAGAAAGCATGATTCCTTTTGCTCAATATTCACATCGAAATCCAACCAGGCGGCGCCCCCGTGTGGACGAGACCAAAGCTCCCCCAGACCGTCAACAAGGACCACGGCGTCTTCTACAAGGACGCCAACGTGGCCAAAAACCCCGCGCAGCCCTACGAGCCCATGGTCCGGGCCATCGCCGCCACCTCGGGCACCCTCGCCAACCTCGGGAACGTCGACGTCATCGTCAACCGCACCGCCCTGCTCCAGCTCTTCAAGTTCGCCAAGGGCTCGTCCGCCAAGAACTTCAAGATCGACGTCAACCTCGTCAACAACACCCTCTTCGTCTGCGGCAGGCAGCGCAAGAACAGGGAGGACGTGACCTCGCCGAACTCCCGCGCCGCGCCCTCGTGGGGCCACGCCTTCGAGGAGGCCTTCACCAAGTACGGCCCCGGCGCCGAGGGGAGCACCTCGTGCCAGCGCGCCATCCGCTACCGCTTCGGCAATCTGACGTTCCTCGTCCGCCACGAGGTTGACGCCGCCTACGCGTCTACTGCCCCTGCTGATTCTGCTCCTGCTGGTCCCTCTGATCCTACTGATTCTGGTACAGCTGACGCCACCGGTAAAGCGAGCCGTGGTGGCAGGACGGGTCGTGGCGGTAAAGACGGCTCCAGAAAGCAGGGCGATTCAAAGTCGCTGCTCGATCTGATGATGAGCGGCAAGGCGAGGGTGCCGGGACGATCCGCACAGGCCGGAAGCGCGCGCGGCAACGGCACAAACGCCGCCAGCGACGACTTCAAAGAACGGCACGTGATGTGGGCAAACAGCTTCCGCGGAAACGGACGAGCCATCTGCACGGAGGTCAGGCTCGGCGGCCAGGAGACCTCCCCGTCCGACCTCATCGAGCTCAAGGCGCGGCCCAACATGCCCGTCTACATGGCGATCCCGCAGATGTGGTTCGGCCGCACCCCGCACCTGCTCAAGGGCGTGCACTCCAAGGGCCGCTTCACCAACGTGGACCACACGGCCTGCGTGCCCGAGTACAAGAAGTGGGAGGAGAGAAACCAGGAGGCCCTGCAGAAGCTGGCCGCCATGTTCGTCGAGCTCCGCCGGCTCGCCGCCGCGAACGGGAAGAGCCTCGTCTGCATCGTCCGGAGGGACGACAAGCAGATGATGGAGGTCTGGACCCCTACCTTCTCCAGGCTGCCGATTCCCGTGGACCTCGCGAAGATATACTGGAGGTTGGGCCCGACAAATGATCCAAGGTACCGTAATCATCCAGGCCAGCCCCAGAGACAGCCCCAGAGACAATCTCAGGGGCAGTCTCAGGGAGATTACCATAGAGGCCCCCCGAGAGGTCCTCCAAGTGGTCATCCGAGAGGTCCTCCAAGTGGTCATCCGAGAGGTCCTCCAAGTAGTCATCCGAGAGGTCCCCCCAGAGGTCCTTCAAATGGTCCCCCAAGTGGCCCCACAGGATATCCTCCTAGAAATTACTCCGGATATCCTCCAAGAGGGCCCGCAGGGCATCCTCCCACAGGTCCCCCTGGATACCCTCCAACAGGCGCCCCGGGGCATCCTTCCAGAGGTTACTCAGGATTTCCTCCGGGGCCTCCTCCAGGATCTGTTCCTGGACCTGCTCCAGGAACTTCCCCCGGAGTTCCCCCGAGAAAGAGAAACAGGCATTGAAGTCGCCATTCAACTGAGACTCGTGGAACTCAAAATAGTTGGACGACGATAGTATTGTCATTGCGAATCTCCGATGAAGGATGAACGTTAGTTACCATCCGCTCATTTCATCCAGGACCTTTTCTAACCTTTGCTTTAGAAAATACCCATAGCCGATCGACGTTGCTAACGGGTCCACTTCCAGCGCTGAACTTCCCCTTTGTCGGGCCGTACCTGACGTCGAAGCATCGTGGCCTCATGTCAGAGCAGTCACTCGCAAGGAAGAAAAGGAAACGTCGATCGAGTGTTTTGTCTTCCCACTCGAGGATGAACAAAACAGAGAAAAAGTACCGCTTGACAGCATAGCCCTTACCGGGCAAACTACTTGTGGTTTAAAATGGTTTGTATATAAACCCCACCAGGCTCTGTTGGAATGTGGTTGATTTCAATGACGGGTTTGCTGAATCAAGGGTGTCTTGGTGACATTTTGTTCGCTGCCAGCCCAGAGGCACAGTAATGGTGCTTTGAAGAGCAAAATCTTGATTGGAACTGTAGATAGAGCTGAGAGTAGGGCCGTCACCCTGAAATGCAAACTACAACTTCTTCAAGGGGCCTGGAATGGGAACACGTCCGACACTCGCTGCGGGCTCTTTGGACGTAACCAATCATCAGGCCAGCTCCCC
Organism: Colletotrichum plurivorum; assembly: GCA_014235945.1. Classification (NCBI taxonomy): domain Eukaryota; kingdom Fungi; phylum Ascomycota; class Sordariomycetes; order Glomerellales; family Glomerellaceae; genus Colletotrichum; species Colletotrichum plurivorum. The sequence goes on from WIGO01000100.1 coordinate 94,926, forward strand.
CAACTCCCCTCCTTCTCTTGGAAACAGTGATGAAGAAGAGACTCAACTTTGAAGCTGCATGGAAGATCATGTGATAGAAGCGCCACGAGTGTCGAAATGGAGAGTCGATATGCCGAGATCAGTCTGCATTGGTCCCGATCGACTTGACGTAACGTAACAGTTTGATTAAATACGGGAGGGGGGTTGATGTGGTTGGACAAGAAGAATCATGATTCCTCAGACGGGAATTTTTTCTATCGAACAAATATGCATATCAAAGAGAGACTGAAATTACTTGGAGATACATCCTGTGCAGTGTAGTACAACGTGAACAGCCGTATCTGAAATGATATCACTGAACCGAATCCTTCTAAACCTCTTCCAACAATCTCGCCTCAGCTCGGGGTCTAGTGCTCGCAAAAATTCCACTCCTTCTGCTTGAGCTTGTTCATGGTCGCGTCCTGGATGACCGTCCTCTCCTTCATGAGCTCCAGCCGCATCTCCTTGGCCTTCTCCAGCCCGATCGGCACGTCCATGTTGTCGAACACCATGTCGACGATCTCGGGGGGCAGCCGGCCCGAGTTCACCTCGTCCCTCCACCAGTGCTTCTGCTGCGGGGGGACGTTGGCGGTGCTGATGACCGGGATGGCCGGGTCCACGAGGAACAGGGCCAGTATCTTGCGGTGGCCCGGCCTGGTCTTGTCGGCGAGCTCGAAGGGCAGGACGCGGTGCTGGTAGACGTTGGGGAAGGCCAGCAGGCGGTCCTCCCGCGTCAGGACGCTGCCGAGTTCCTGGAGGGTGTCGCCGGTGGCGTCTATCTGAAAGGTCCTTTCGATGGAGTAATAGTCGCCCTGTTCGTAGGACAATTCCATCATCATATCTTCTTGGTCGGCGCTGGTGCGGAAAGAAAGGTGGCTGTCGGTGATGTTCTCGTTATCGTAGTAGTACAGCGCGGTAGCGCAGATGTGCTCGTTGAGCAAGCCCTCGATGTGCCACGAGCCTCCGTCGTAGGTAGGCTTGTCAGGGGTTAAGTGGATGTTTGCCAGCTTGACAATGACTTGGATTCGCGCTGTGTCGTCCAAGAAACCCTTGTCAAGTTTGATATCTTCGGGTCGAAGCAGCATCGGGCGATATTCCGGAACGGTGTGGCGCTTGACGGGATGGGTCCTCTCGAACCAGGCTTTATCTCTGCGCCAGGTTTCGTTGTCAGGTTCAGGCTGATCAGGCCATCGATTTTCGAATTCTTCGAATAAGTCCTCGTCACGTGGCTCCTCGTCAGGCTCTTGGGGACGAGCATCAGAATTGCACCAGCCCCTTTCCTCGCATGCTCCAGGCGTTTGACATTCTCGTTCAACTTGTTCAACTTTGATCCGTTGAGTTTCGAACTTTTGTGGCCACTTGTATACCACGTCCCAGAGTGGTAGAGCCTTGGCGATGACCTTTTCGATGACTTTGTAGAGAGCAGCATGTCGGTGCGGGTGCAGGTTGTTGACGTAGCTCGTTATTCTAGGCTTGTCGTCGTCGAGATCGACCTCGCACGGGAGCCATTGAAACTTGGTGGACCAAAGTTTGCCGAAGTTCCGCTCAGGCTTGGGAGCAACGACACCGGCGCCACAGGAGCTGAGCGTATCTTGGAGAGAAATGCGTTTGTCGGCCAGAACACGAGACACGCCGTAGGCAAGAGGCCACAACGATGGGTGTACGAGGTCGAGGACCTTCTCGTCGCTTCCGGGATGCCAGTCTTTCTCAGCGTCGGCGACATTCTCGAGGGCAGCGACCGCCTCCTTGAGCTCCGTTTTGATGTCTGGGGTCACGGCGGTATCCGACTTGACTACAGCAGCCGTGGCATCAAAAATGGGGACCATGCCAGTCGCTTCGTAGAGCTTGGCCTTCTCCCGCAACTCTTGAACGCACTGTGAGCAGGGTTAGTCAGCTACTCGAAGCAAAGGTATTCAAAGAGTTTGGGACAGACCCATTCGAACATGGCGTCGTCAATGTAGGCATGTTCCAGGTCGGTGGCGGTCCAGTCAAAAGCCAACAGCTCGGCCTTCCATTTGGCAACGATTTCCTCGTTGAAGACCTTAGCGTGCCAATCAGGTTTATTGGTGATTTCCTCCATGAACCCCAGCATAGCCAATTCCGAGTAAGTCAATGTGGCGGCTGACCAGTCATCGACGGCCCTGGGAAAGGTATGCTCGGGCATGCAATCGATCGGCGCCCCGAACCCGGGGCGATACATCTCAGTAATCTCGCCATCATCCTTGAATAGACGTCAGAAAAGATCGGATGATGAAGAGTAAAGAGGGGGGAGGGGGCAGCGTGGCTTACCCAGGCGGGGAGGCCGTGATGGATGTCTCGCTTGTTGTAGGGAACATAGCCTCCCTTGCGCCGAAGGCCTTCCTTGCAAAGAACAGTCTCAATGGAAGCTTCGGTGGCATCCTTCCCAAGATTCTCTTTGACCCAGGCCGAAGCGCTCTGGGCGGTCGGCGCGTCTTTCTGACTGTAGACCCAATGAGCGAGGGCGAGTCTCTCGCGGGCAGTCAAGGGAACTGTCGACATGCTGGAATATGGCCGAGAATTGAACTTGAACAGATGGCACGGGGAACAGAGACGACAATTGGGATGCGAAGAAAGTATCGGATGAGGATGGAAGAAGAAGACACTGGTGATCTGGTTGCGGTTGCGAGCCGGCTCCTTTACGTTCTTAGCAATCGCACAGCTGTACGACGAGCAGTGGCGGTGAAGTGCGCGACATGGCCCTTGTACAAACGCCATGCCTAGAGTTTAGGCTACCGCGTCCACCACTCATCTCGCGTCAAGGGTCCGATCCGATCTGATGAGGAGAAAACACGGAACTGTCGCGAGGTCACGTTTGTTGGGAGGTACTTTGGTCTCTGTTGGTTTAGGCTGCAGGCTGTTGCCTGTCTGGGCATCCGTACAGTAGGATTACAGTGTGTAGTCAATGTACAAACAGTGTTCGCATTCATCTTAGAGAGGTAGAAGGGAAAAGCTTTGGGGTAGAAGAAATAATTGCAAGTTAGCAGATATAAAAAATTACTCTGAGACAAGAAAGACCGCAAGATTCCTACCGAATCGCACTTGGCCGCTTGACGATGTTGATGGAGGTCGCCGGGGAAAGGTTCGGCGATTAGATGGGCGATGGATAAGATGATCAACTACCAGATACCTACCTACCTACCTACCTACCTAAGTAGGCAAGTAACTAATGGAACTCTGAATAGCCTCGCTGCAGCTCATATGAGCAAAGAGAATGTTCTGATAAGTGGCTAACCTCTGGCAGCTCCAACGTCCGCGATTAGGTGTTGAACGAAGCTACTGGTGGTGTGGCACGCTGAGCCCTTAACAATTTTCGATCTGATAACCCCCGGAGTTTCGGAATTTGGGGTGAGTTCCGGGCCAGTGTATGGCCCCACCTAGACCCGCCCATTTTTGCCGAATCAGATTGAGCCGAGGCCTCAGAGGGCACTTTCGCCGACCAATACCGTGCCCGTCAGCCGTTCAGGCCCCACTTCTTGGTCCTCGTCACAAACATGAGCCGAAGGGAAGGAACGGTGTGGACGCCGCGGCACTCTCGGTACGGCACTCGCTCCTTCCAAGTTCCAGCGCTGTGGGCGGGTGCGGTCACTGTGGTGTGCTGTCAGCTGCCATGGACGCACCACGAACCCCCGTCCATTCAGCACCTATCCACCTCGGCGCATGAACATGGCTAATTCCAACGGTCGAATCCCTCCTCTACTGCAGTTGGCGGTGGTTTTGTGTATGCAGCTTTGATTCTTTTTTTTTAGCGTCCTGTCGAGAGGCACGCATACTTTGCCCGACTTCAATCCGTCGTCCGCCGACGCAAAACGGCGTCAACTCTGGAGCACCAGCGAGTCGTCACGCTTCACAAGCCTGCGATCGACGTCGAACGATACGACCAGGACCCTCGCCCTCCGATCCTCGGGGTAAACCTTTACCACCGAGCTTCCCTCCACAACCCGTGAGGTGTTTTTCGTCCGCTCTCATCGGTCGTACCTCAACTTCCAATCTCACGTCTTCGTCTCCCTCGCAAAACACCAGACCCCTCGAAAGGCAAATCACCGCCCGCCATGTCTACAGAAACAGCCGACCAGGCGCCGGCCATCTCCGACCTGCCCTCCGGCGACCCCATCAAACCTCCCGCGGAAGCCACATCACAAGCATCACCACAGCCGCCGGCGCCCCGAAAGAAGCCCTCGGCCCTCTCCCTCTCCAGCGTCGACGCCTTCGCCGCCCACCTCGCCCGCTGCTTCGAGACCCCCTCCGGCATCGACGCCGTCCTCTGCTTCGTCTGCTACACCTCGCGCTTCTCCGCCTCCGCCCTCGAGGCCCTCACCGCGACCGCCCTGCGCCGCTCCGCCCGCCGCCTCGTCGCCCTCGCCTTCTCCCTCCCGCCCGACGCGACCATCCTCCTCTCCAGGCCGCCCGCCCCCTCCCCGCTCGCCGCCTCCTCCCTCCGCCTCGCCGGCCACCTCCGCGCCCTCGCCACCCTCCTCAGCGAGGCCCGCACCATCACCCGCCTCTGGGCCCTGCTGCCCATGTACCTCTGGCTCCGCCGCCTCATGAAGACGCGCAGCCCCTCGGGGGGGAAGGCGGACGCGGACGCGGAAAAGCAGAAGAACAGCGACGCCGCCGTCGACCGCGCCATATCCTGGTTCCAGGTCGTCGCCTGCATCCTCCTGCAGTCCCTCGAGAGCGCCTCCTACCTCGCTTCGAAAGGTGTCCTGCCCATCAGCCCCGCGCGCCAGGGGCTCGCCGCCAAGTGGAGCGTGCGCTTCTGGTCGTGCTACGTCGGCAGCGAGCTGGGCCGCCTGCTCGTCGAGCGGCTGCGCAGGCGGCGCCAGCTCCGCCAGGGCGAGGTGGACGCCGCGAGCGAGGAGCACGCGGCGTGGGAGGACCTCTGGGGCCGCACACTCGCCCGCCAGGCGTCGTGGTTCCCGCTGACGGTGCACTGGAGCATGGACAAGGGCTTCGTGCCGGAGATGGGCATTGGGTTCTTGGGCAGCATACCCGGCATCGTGCAGATGCGGCAGCTGTGGAAGGAGACTGCTTGAGGTGCTGGCGCGGAGAGAGAAGAAGAATGAGAAGGATATCCTACCGCAAAGGACGGATGCCAGACGGATCTGATAAAGAAACGACCACATGGGAGTGGCCACGCGCCAGTTTGTTTTGCATAAGTTCTATACATGTTGATATCTATGTGGGCCGAGGCTTAGATATCGCCCGCCCGCTGACGCTACATACGAGTTCAAATACAAGTTCATGATGCCATGTGCACTCATCAAACAATCGCTATGGTCCCCGTCCTTCTCCCAAATGATCCTACCGCCTCCTCACATGGGCATATCCCTAACCTCCTCCAAAGTCCAATACCTCCTCATATTCTCCGCCCCCAGCGTCTTGACCTCCTGATCCAGATGCGTCCACAGCACCTCGCCCCACGAGTCCATCTTCTCTTTGAGGACGGACAGCTCAAACTCTACCTCCCGCGCGATGCACCTTTTCAGATAGTCCTCGAACGCGTCCATGCCCTTGTGGATCTCGCGGTGCTGGCGCAGGAGCTCGGCGCGCCCGCCCCGGAACTCGGGCATCCTGCGGGCCAGCATGGGGAACACGAAGCGCTCCTCGATGCCGTGGTGCGCCGTCAGGTGCTTCGCGAACTGCAGGCCCGTGTCGAGGAATTGCTTTAGGGTCATGTTGCGCGGGCGCCGGCCTGAGGATGCTGCTTCGTGGAGGAGGGTCCATTGGGCGCGGAAGTGGTTATGCTGTGGTTTGTTAGTTCTTGTACATTTTCGTGTGTATATATCCTCTTGAATGATGTTCATCAAGCCCAACGACGTATTGAGGCACGGGAAAGCATTGGTGATGGTGGGGTAATGTCGATGGTGGCGGGGTAGGTAAGAAAAAGAGGACGTTGGCTCATCTTACAAAATATTCCATCTTCTCCGCCATCTGGTTATACACCCTAAACTCAGCCGGCGACAGCGGCGGAAGCTCAGGCTGGGCCGGCGCCGTCTCCTCCGGCTTGGGCACAGTAGCCTCCGGTTGTGTCTCTCCCTCGGCGGCGCTCATGATAAACCGTCGGCTCGTGTCCGATACTTTTCCAACAACCGACGAAAACGAGATCCCAGCACGTGGGAAGCGAAAAACGGCTGGCGTGGTGGCTCTGAAGAGTCCGATGTTGGGATGAACTATGCGGCTGCAGGGTAAAATTCTCGTTCTCATGTCTCGACTAGTCGTCCCTCGAGTTTGAAAGAGAGAAGGATCAGAACTAGTAGACACACAAGGGAGTTGCTGGCCGGCTCATGAACAGCTTTAAATTCCTCAGTCCGGGGGTCCCTGGAGACCATCGTCCTTCCCTGTCGCCCGCGCGGGCGGGTATGCTAAACTCCTTTCAGAACAAAGGCGTCCGCGGTGGTGTGTCTGTGTGGGCGTACGGGTCGTCGGGACCGGGTGTACACCGCGCGGGTGATCTCCTAAGCTACCCTTCAACGCGCGCGGTCCAGTCTGTTGTGGCGGCGTCTCTAGATGCTTTGAGGCGCGGAGGCGAATTTGTTGTAGTACATGTTCCTTCCAGTGCTTCCGCCTCTTAGAACCATCCTTCCCTGGAAAATAACTGCCATTGACACAACGTAGCCGGGAGTGAGTTCTACATCTCGAAAGAAACATGAATTCATTGAAAATAGAGCAATATCCCAGTCCAAATGGCCTTTTTTTTTTCTGCGGCGTTTTCTAATGCTTTCGTTGTGGTTGGCTGGTCTTCTACTTACTCAGCTCTTTGAAAGCCGCTCGGCGCCACAGTTACGGAGCCCGCCCGCAACTCGCCCCCTCGGCATCGAGGCGAGTGCGCGCGCGCGTGCCAGGCCGGGTCCAGTATCTATTCGATGCCCAAGGTGGCCAGCTCCCCGGGCGTGCCGCGAAGAGCTTGATGCTTCTATGTCTGTTCTGATCTGTCTATCACAGCGAAGAATGGAGGTTAGGTTGAAGTACAGCGGCAAGATGGTTTGCCAGTGGCTGGGGGTCATGTGTTGGCAATCGCCCACTCTCCAGGAAGCATCTCACGGTCTTGATTGTTAATCACACGAGTGGTCTACGCAACACAGTACATGGACCGATGGGAGGCCCAATAGGCTCATCACAGATTAACTGGACGCATCTCACATAAGACTTCGTGACTCTATAAGCTTCTATTCCCTGAAGCTACAAACACCGACCAGCCAGGGCGCGTTTCTTCTGAACCCCGCGGCCGGTAATTTTGATTAAGCAACCAACCGTAATGCAGATACAAGCGTGAAAACCCCGTTCCCCCTTAACCCCGGACCGCCGCACCCAGCGCGCCTCCCGTGAACTGGGTGCCGCCGGCCTGTCGTTGGGTGTTGCCGCCCGCTCTGGGGCCGCCGCCGCCCCTCCGCGCGCCGCCCCGTGCGCCGCCGCGGCCTCCGCGTCCGCCCTGCCTCTCGAACGCGTTGGCCGAGCCCTGCGTGCGCTGCTCCAGTGTCCGCTCGTTGGTCTCGATGAGCGCGCTGGCCTTGTCCGACAGCGCGAGCGCCAGGCTCTGCAGCCGGCTGAGCTCGACGCCCTTGCGGAAGATGACCGTCGACGTGACCTGGTCCAGCGACGCCGCCAGCTCCTCGTGGCTGATCATCTTGCTGACCACCGCGAGCACCTTGCTGTCCTCCAGCTCGAACATGCCGCTGAGCGTCTCCACGGCCAGGGTGTCGTAGAAGGGCGCGTACGTGAAGAGGTATGTCCGCAGGCCCTCCTCCTGGATCTGCTTGGAGAGCATCGTCTTGATGTCCTCCGTGCTGGGCATGAGGTCCCAGATCTTGATGCTGTGGATGAAGTTGATCGACTTCTTCCACTCGCCGGCGGCGAGCGCCTTGGACGCCTGCATGACGTGGTCTCTCGTGTTCTCGGGGGGGCCCGTGAAGATCTGGCGCTCGTGGTACTCGAGCATGCGGCGGTACGTCTTGCTGATGACGCGCTTCTTGACGTCGGGCGAGGAGCCGGTCTGGGCCAGCAGGGGGATCTCGAGGAGCATGCTGCAGGTGAGGTACACGCACTCGAGGAGCTCCAGGTTGATGTGCATGTGGAACGGGAGCTGGCGCTGCTTCTCCAGCTTCTCCTGCTCCGGCGACACCTGGCTGTAGCGCTGGATCATGACGCCCTGGGCGAGAAGCTCCTTCTGGCGACCGCTGCCGCAGATCTCCTGCAGCGTGTTCTGGGCGTCGTAGACGAGGCCCTTGCGGAAGGCGCAGAGACCGACCTGCACGAGGGTGCGGTTGTAGAGGATTTGGGAGGTGACGTCGAAGTTGGGGATGTTCTCCTGCAAGTGTGACATGAGCATCATGTCACGAGCCTTGTAGTACTCGTCGTGCAGGGCAAGGAAGTAAACCTGGCACAGCATGGCGCGGGCGCGGAGAATGCCCTCGGCGTTGCTGAACAGGTAGGTGCAGAGGACGTTCACGAGGTTTCCGGCGTCCTGGGACTGGTCGCGGGGGGTGATGACCGACTCGACCGAGGACGCGACAGTCTTCCAGCAGTTGTCCTCGAGGATCTTGACAACCTGGGCGGGCTGTGTGGCACGTTAGCGGACGCCAGACACGCGATATCAAAAGACGCGGACATACCTTGAAGTAGACGTGCTCGAGGCGGCGAGTCACGATGCGGTTGATGCTCTCCTGGGGAATGTCGAGGTCGGCATCCTTGCGCAGGTACTCATAGTACAGCATGCCGCGGAAGATGGTGTTGTAGAGGGCGCCCTCGTCGGTCAGACGCTCAATGTACTCGGAGGTGTGGGGGTCGATGTTTTGGAGAGAGCGGGTAAGCTCGTCGTCGAGACGCTCGACGTAGGAGACGATGCTTCCGGGAACCTTGATGTACTTCTGGTCCTTCTCCAGCGCGGGGGGCTTCTCATCGTCTTCCCACTCCTCGGCGTTCTCGACAACGACGTAGTCCTTGTTGGCCTCGAGAACGTCGATGAGAGCAGTAAGCTCCTTCTCAGCAGCCTTCCAGTGCTCGAGGGGCATGAAGGAGGCGCCGCCGCTGCCGAGGTCGAAGCGGGTGGACACCAGGGTGAGCAGGACGCGGATCTTCTGGTAGGGGGTGGTGGCAATCTCGTAGAGCTTCTCCATGATCTTGATCTGCTCCTGCCTGTCGGTGTTCTTCTTTCCGCGGGTCTCCATGATGGCGCGGAGGTGCTTGAAGATGCTCTCGGGGGTGAACTGCATGGCGCGGCCGCGCTTGTCGACCGTGGAGAAGCCCTCGTCGTCATCCTGGGCGGGGATGTCCTCGAGGTCGACGAAGCGGGCAGTCTTGTTGGCCTTGGGAGCAGGCTTCTCCTCCTCCTCCTCGGACTCCATGAAGCCATCGTTGTCGGCGCGGTAGGCGTCAACTTGGGTCTGGTAGTCCTTGACGATCTTCTTGATCTTCTGCTTGACGGCGTTCAATCCACGGGCGGCGGTGGCGTTCATCCTCTTGATGCTGACCTTCTGCTTGGCGACGGCCTCGTTCATGTACGACTCCAATTCGGCGATGGCCTTGATGTAGACCTTGGGGGTCTTGCCACCCTCCTGGAGTTTTGTGACTTGGCGGTTAAGCTTGTCGAACTCTGCGCAGGTCACCAGTCAGCCCGCGTTCGTTCCGGTATCGCAATCGTCCCCGGCGCATCTTACCTGTGGAGATAGAAGCCCAGTCGCCGTTCTTCTGGCCGTTCTCGATAAGCTTGATGGTCGCCTCGAGCTCCTCGATCCTCTTGTCCTTGGCACTCTTGACCTTCACCCGCTCCTCGTCCTCGCTGTCTTCGCTTTCCGACGAAGCATCGCGCAAGAAACGGGAAGCGCCGGCCTTCTGTCCTCCATCGCTATCGCTGGAATCCGAGTCGGAATCGTCGTCATCCTGCTCGTCAGAGTCCTCCTCCTGGTCGTGCTCCTCCTCCTCCTCCTCCTCCTCGGAGTAGAGTTCCTCCTCCTCGGAGGAAGAGTCAGTGGAGCTGTCGTCTCCGCCGCGGAAAAAACGAGACATGTTGGCTATCGCTATCGGATCGAGCTGGCGACGGTTTCTGATGCGACTGGCAAGCGCGGGGGGTTGACGGGAGTTGTGTTGTCGTCGATGACTTGTCACGGGGCTTCAGTCAACCTCGAGAGGGGCTCAAATTGTGCAAAGAAAATTGAATTTTGGTGGGGGATCTTGGGGTTTAGCGAACAACAGCTGGCAACACGCATTCAGAGGCGCTGACGGGTGGCAACGTGCCCCACCTAAAAAGTCTCAGGCTCACCCGTCCACCACACCTGTCCATTCACCGATGACTGTGCTGATGACTCAGCCAAACAGTCACGACATGGTCACGTCCCATTGAATCCTCCAGACACCGGCCCACCTTTAGCGCCCGGACCCGGTCCGCATGGAAGCAGTCGCCTCCGGACTATCTGCGCCGCCGGTTCCTTCGAGCTCACGCGCTCACGTGAGGCAGCCATTCCACAACAGGCTAGCGCCGTTCCCTCTCCTCGCCCCCAAGGAAGGAGCTGTATACCCAAAAAATTCGATGGCGCGGCGAGGTTCATTGTTGTCGATGAACTCATCAACCATCGCCTAATTCCAACTCCAATCCCGACGCCGGTCATCGCTGTGAACTTTTGCGGGGCCAGTCGATTGAACTTTTTTCCATTTGCATGCAGCTCCGGACGTGTTCCTGTCATCGAGTCCAACTGCGCTGCGACGCCTGAAACGACGTTCGCGTCTTGAAAGTCGCGACGGCGACTGCTCGACTTTGACGACTTCTCACACACCCGAGACGCCACACCCACGAATCGAGTCGAAATGTCTTTCCCGCCGCCTCCTCCCCCTGGATGGGGTCCTCCTCCTCCGCCTCCGCCGCCTCCATCATCATCACTCCCTCCCCCTCCTGCCGCGCCGGCCCCCCCGCCGCCGGGTTATCGCCCGCCGACCGACCCCCAGATCGCCAAGTTCGCCCAAAAGAAGAAGGAATGGCTGCGAAATCAGCGCAACCGGTTCGGCGAGAAGCGCAAGGGTGGCTTCGTGGAAACACAGAAGGCAGACATGCCCCCTGAGCATCTGCGCAAGATCGTGAAGGACATTGGCGACGTGTCGCAAAAGAAGTACACCAGTGATAAGCGAAGCTACCTGGGTGCGCTAAAGTTCATGCCGCACGCCGTCATGAAGCTGCTCGAAAATATGCCCATGCCCTGGGAATCGGCGAGAGAAGTCAAGGTTCTGTACCACGTCAACGGTTGTTTGACGCTGGTCAACGAGACACCGAGAGTCATCGAGCCCGTCTTCTTCGCACAATGGGCCATGATGTGGACGTTCATGCGCAAAGAAAAGGCCGACAGACGTCTGTTCAAGCGCATGCGATTCCCTCCTTTCGACGATGAGGAACCGCCGCTGTCGTGGTCTGAGAACATCGAGGACGTCGAGCCTCTCGAGCCCATCCAGATGGAGCTGAACGAGGAGGAAGACGGGGCAGTGTTCGAGTGGTTCTATGACCACCGGCCGCTCCTTGACACACCACACGTCAACGGGCCCAGTTACAGGTCATGGAACCTCACGCTGCAGCAGATGGCCACTCTGTTCAGATTGAGTCGACCTCTGATTTCCGATGTGGTCGACAAGAACTACTGGAATCTGTTTGATCTTAAGAGCTTCCTGACCGGAAAGGCCCTCAATGTCGCCCTTCCTGGTGGCCCCCGATTCGAGCCTTTGTACAAGGACATCGACCCCAATGACGAGGACTTTGGAGAGTTCAACGCCATCGACCGCATCATCTTCCGAAACCCGATCCGAACCGAGTTCCGCGTGGCGTACCCCTACCTCTACAACTCGTTACCGCGAAGCGTTCACCTGGCCTGGCACTCGCACCCTCAGGTTGTTTTTGAGCGGGCGGACAACCCCGACCTCCCTGCGTTCCACTTCGACCGAAGGATCCACCCCATCTCTTCGCGTGCGGTAGCGCCCAAGAACCTCACCGTTAGCCATGAGGACGAGTTGTTCGGCCCTGGCAACGACGAGGAGGAAGAGGACGCTTTCGAGCTTCCTGCCACATTCGAGCCTTTCCTCGCCGAGGAGGATCTGTCCAATGAGGATACGGCTTCCGCCATTGAGCTGTGGTGGGCTCCGTTCCCCTTTGATCGTCGCTCGGGGAAGATGGTTCGTGCCCAAGACGTCCCTCTCATCAAGCAGTGGTACTTGGAGCATCCTCCGTCGGACAAGCCTCCGGTCAAGGTTCGCGTATCGTACCAGAAGCTGCTGAAGAACTTCGTGCTCAACGAGCTGCACAAGAAGAAGCCCAAGGCGCAGCAAAACCAGAACCTCATGCGCAATTTGAAGCAAACAAAATTCTTCCAACAGACAACCATTGACTGGGTCGAAGCAGGTCTTCAGGTCTGCCGGCAAGGCTTCAACATGCTCAACCTCCTCATCCACCGCAAGAACCTTACTTATCTTCATCTCGACTACAACTTTAATCTCAAGCCCGTCAAGACCTTGACCACAAAGGAGCGAAAGAAGTCCCGTTTCGGAAACGCCTTCCATCTGATGCGTGAAATCCTGCGTCTGACCAAGCTCATTGTGGATGCTCAGGTGCAGTACCGCCTCGGAAACATCGATGCTTTCCAGTTGGCCGACGGTATTCTTTACGCCTTCAATCACGTAGGACAGCTTACCGGTATGTACCGTTACAAGTACAAGCTCATGCACCAGATCCGTTCTTGCAAGGACTTGAAGCACCTTATCTATTACCGTTTCAACTCTGCGCCTGTCGGCAAGGGACCCGGTTGTGGTTTCTGGGCTCCCGCCTGGAGAGTTTGGCTTTTCTTCATGCGAGGTATCATCCCGCTCCTTGAAAGATGGCTCGGCAACTTGCTGTCTCGTCAATTCGAGGGTCGTCACAGCAAGGGCGTCGCGAAGACGGTTACCAAGCAGCGTGTGGAGTCTCACTTCGACCTCGAACTGCGTGCGTCTGTCATGGCCGATCTGATGGACATGATGCCCGAGGGCATCAAGCAGAACAAGGTCAACACCGTGCTCCAGCATTTGTCCGAGGCTTGGAGGTGCTGGAAGAGTAACATCCCCTGGAAGGTGCCTGGCCTGCCGGCGCCTATCGAGAACATCATCCTCCGTTACGTGAAAGCCAAGGCCGATTGGTGGATCTCCGTCGCCCACTACAACCGTGAGCGTATCCGTCGCGGCGCTACTGTCGACAAGACCGTTGCGAAGAAGAACGTTGGACGTTTGACTCGACTTTGGCTGAAGGCCGAGCAGGAGAGACAGCATAACCACATGAAGGACGGACCTTACGTTTCGTCCGAAGAGGCTGTGGCGATCTACACCACCACCGTCCACTGGCTGGAGTCTCGCAAGTTCTCCCCTATTCCTTTCCCCAGTGTTTCGTACAAGCACGACACCAAGATTCTCATTCTTGCTCTGGAACGCCTGCGCGAAGCGTACTCTGTCAAGGGACGCCTCAACCAGAGCCAGCGTGAGGAGCTCGCTTTGATCGAACAGGCCTACGACAGTCCCGGTACCACCCTGGAGCGCATCAAGCGCTTCTTGCTCACCCAGCGCGCTTTCAAGGAAGTTGGCATCGACATGAACGACAACTACAACACGATCAACCCCGTTTACGACATCGAGCCTATCGAAAAGATCAGCGACGCCTACCTCGATCAATACCTTTGGTACCAGGCCGACCAGCGCCATCTGTTCCCCGCCTGGATCAAGCCTTCTGACTCCGAGGTGCCGCCACTCCTGACGTACAAGTGGGCTCAGGGTATCAACAACCTGGACAAGGTCTGGGAGACGGAGAACGGAGAGTGCAATGTGATGATCGAGACGGAACTGTCCAAGGTTTACGAGAAGATCGAATTGACGCTGCTTAACTCGCTTCTCCGCCTGATCATGGACCACAACCTGGCGGACTACATCACGGCGAAGAACAACGTCCAACTGACGTACAAGGATATGAACCACGTCAACAGCTACGGTATGATTCGTGGTCTGCAATTCTCGGCCTTCGTGTTCCAGTACTACGGCCTGGTTCTCGACCTCCTGCTGCTCGGCCCTCAGCGAGCCAGCGAGATCGCGGGCCCGCCGCAAAGCCCCAACGACTTCCTGCAATTCCGGGACAAGGAAACGGAGACCAGACACCCCATTCGTCTGTACACTCGCTACATTGACAAGATTTGGGTGTTCCTGCGTTTTACTGCCGACGAGTCCAGAGACCTGATCCAGCGGTTCCTCACTGAGCAGCCCGATCCCAACTTTGAGAACGTCATCGGCTACAAGAGCAAGAAGTGCTGGCCTAGGGACTCGCGTATGCGTCTCATGAGACACGACGTGAACCTAGGCAGAGCAGTGTTCTGGGATCTCAAGAACCGCCTCCCTCGTTCCGTGACGACCATCGAATGGGACGACAGCTTCGCCAGTGTCTACAGCCGTGACAACCCGAACCTGCTGTTCTCCATGTGCGGTTTTGAGGTTCGCATTCTGCCCAAGTGCCGCAACCTGAACGATGATTTCTCGGTCAAGGACAGCGTCTGGTCCCTCGTCGATAACACGACAAAGGAGAGAACGGCCCACGCGTTCCTCCAAGTCACGGAAGAGGACATCCAGAAGTTTAACAACCGCATCCGCCAAATTCTCATGTCTTCCGGTTCGACAACGTTCACCAAGATCGCCAACAAGTGGAACACTGCCCTGATCGCCCTCTTCACGTACTACCGTGAGGCAGCGGTTTCCACAGTCAGCTTGCTCGACACCATTGTCAAATGCGAGACGAAAATCCAGACCAGGGTCAAGATAGGCCTGAACTCCAAGATGCCGTCTCGTTTCCCTCCCGCCGTCTTCTATACCCCGAAGGAACTTGGAGGTCTGGGCATGATTTCCGGTTCCCACATTTTGATCCCCGCCAGCGACAAGCGCTGGTCGAAACAGACCGACACCGGCGTCACCCATTACCGTGCTGGTATGACGCACGACGAGGAGACGCTCATTCCGAACATCTTCCGTTACATCATCCCTTGGGAGGCCGAGTTCATCGACTCCCAGCGAGTCTGGACCGAGTACTCTCAGAAGCGCCTGGAGGCTAACCAGCAGAACCGTCGTCTTACCTTGGAGGATCTCGAGGACAGCTGGGACCGCGGTCTTCCCCGCATCAACACGCTCTTCCAGAAAGACCGAAGCACCCTCAGCTTCGACAAGGGCTTCCGTGCCCGTGCCGAGTTCAAGATTTACCAGTTGATGAAGAACAACCCTTTCTGGTGGACGAGCCAGAGACACGACGGAAAGCTGTGGAACCTGAACGCCTACAGGACGGATGTCATCCAAGCTCTGGGTGGTGTAGAAACCATCCTCGAACACACCTTGTTCAAGGCAACGGGATTCCCATCCTGGGAAGGCTTGTTCTGGGAGCGCGCATCAGGATTCGAAGGTGATTACCCCTTTTTCTTGTTTCCGATTTTTCGAATTCAAATGCTAACTTCCTGTCACAGAGTCGATGAAGTTCAAGAAGTTGACCAACGCCCAAAGATCCGGTCTCAACCAGATCCCCAACCGTCGCTTCACGCTGTGGTGGTCTCCGACTATCAACAGAGCCAACGTCTACGTCGGTTTTCAGGTTCAGCTCGATCTTACCGGTATCTTCTTGCACGGCAAGATTCCTACGCTCAAGATCTCGCTCATTCAGATCTTCCGAGCTCACTTGTGGCAGAAGATCCACGAGTCCGTGGTTATGGACTTGTGCCAGGTCTTCGACCAGGAACTGGAGGCTCTCGGAATCGAAACGGTCCAGAAGGAGACGATTCACCCCCGAAAGTCCTACAAGATGAACAGCTCTTGCGCGGATATTCTTCTGTTCGCCAGTCACAAGTGGAATGTGTACCGGCCGTCGCCTCTGTTCGACACCAAGGACGTCCTCGAGCCTACCACGACCAACAAGTTCTGGATCGATGTTCAGCTGAGATACGGCGACTACGACTCCCACGACATCGAGAGATACACTAGGGCCAAGTACCTTGACTACACCACCGACAGCGCCAGTATCTACCCCTCGGCGACCGGTCTCATGATCGGTATCGACCTGGCTTACAACCTGTACTCCGCCTACGGCATGTACTTCAATGGTCTCAAGGTCCTGATCCAGCAGGCGATGGCCAAGATCATGAAGGCCAACCCCGCTCTGTACGTCTTGAGAGAGCGTATCCGCAAGGGTCTGCAGCTGTATGCTTCTGAGAGCAATCAGGAGTTCCTCAACTCGCAGAACTACTCAGAGCTCTTCAGCAACCAGACACAGCTTTTCATTGACGATACCAACGTCTACCGCGTCACGATTCACAAGACCTTCGAGGGTAACTTGACCACCAAGCCCATCAACGGTGCCATCTTCATTTTCAACCCCAGAACCGGCCAGCTGTTCTTGAAGATTATCCACACCAGCGTTTGGGCCGGTCAGAAGCGTCTAGGACAGCTTGCCAAGTGGAAGACGGCAGAAGAAGTGGCGGCGCTCATCCGCTCGCTGCCTGTTGAGGAACAACCGAAGCAGCTGATCGTCACCCGTAAGGGTCTTCTGGATCCTCTCGAGGTCCACCTGCTCGACTTCCCCAACATCTCCATCAGAGCCTCCGAGCTGCAGCTGCCTTTCCAGGCCGCGATGAAGGTCGAGAAGCTGGGAGACATGATCCTCCGCGCCACCGAGCCGCAGATGGTCCTGTTCAACCTGTACGATGAGTGGCTCAAGAGCATCTCCTCGTACACGGCCTTCTCGCGTCTCGTCCTCATCCTGCGTGCCCTCCACGTCAACCCGGACAAGACGAAGCTCATCCTGCGCCCGGACAAGACGGTCATCACGCAGGACCACCACATCTGGCCGTCGCTGTCGGACGAGGAGTGGATCAAGGTCGAGACGCAGCTGCGCGACCTCATCCTGAACGACTACGGAAAGAAGAACAACGTCAACGTGTCGAGTCTGACGACCAGCGAAGTCCGCGATATCATCCTGGGCATGGAGATCTCGGCGCCCTCGATGCAGCGCCAGCAGGCGGCGGAGATCGAGAAGCAGCAGCAGGAGCAGCAGCAGCTCACGGCCGTGACGACGAAGACGCAGAACGTCCACGGCGAGGAGATCATCGTCACGACGACGTCGCAGTTCGAGCAGCAGACGTTCGCCTCCAAGACGGAGTGGCGCACCCGCGCCATCGCCACGTCCAACCTCCGCACCAAGGCCAACAACATCTACGTCTCCTCGGTCGACGCCGACCTCGACGACGTCACCTACGTCATGCCCAACAACATCCTCAAGCGCTTCATCACCATCTCGGACCTCCGCGTCCAGGTCGCCGGCTACTTGTACGGCTCCTCCGCCCCGGACAACGACCAGGTCAAGGAGATCAAGTGCATCGTCATGATCCCCCAGATCGGAGGCCTGCGCAACGTCCAGCTCCCGCAACAGCTGCCCCAGCACGAGTTCCTTGAGGGCATGCAGCCCCTCGGCGTCATCCACACCGCCTCCGGCTCCGAGCTGCCCTACATGTCCGCCGCCGACGTCACCGAGCACGCCCGCCTCCTCGACGCCCACCCGGAGTGGAACAAGACCGACACCGTCACCGTCAACGTCGCCTTCACCCCGGGCAGCGTCTCCCTCTCCGCCTGGGGCCTCACACCCGGAGGATACAAGTGGGGCGCCGAGAACAAGGACACGGGCAGCGACCAGCCGCAAGGGTTCACCACCTCCATGGGCGAGAAGCGCAAGCTCCTCCTCAGCCCGCGCTTCCGCGGCTTCTTCCTCGTCCCCGAGAACGGCATGTGGAACTACAGCTTCATGGGCTCCGCCTTCGCCGGCATGGAGAAGAAGCCGGTGCACGTCAAACTCGACACGCCCCTGCCGTTCTACAGCGACCACCACCGCCCCGTTCACTTCCACAGCTTCGCCGAGCTGGAGGACATTTGGGTCGACCGCGAGGACACTTTTGCCTAAGGTACAGGGTTTGTTGTTGTCGTTGTACATTGAGCACGAGAATGGAGGGAGGACATGGGACAGGACCCCCGGGTCGCCGGGGAAGGAGGATGGAGTAGTTTTCGGTAAACGCGCAATGATATGGGATGCGCGGCTGTGTTGTATGTGCTGTGTGAGATTAGTGAAGCATTCCGGCGTTGAGAGGTTCAAGGGGGGTGGGTGCTCTGCTTTGTTTGAAACCCATCAAGTGTACTTTTTTAGGTCCAAAAACGACTCTTTTTCTTTTTCTGAAAACAGAACGAACCAAAAAGAAACTTGTTTATTTTTCTCAACTATTCATATCTCAATGTCACTGTCATGGCACGATGGGGGGTCGAATGTAGTCGAAACGAAGGAGGCGCAAGCAAGCTGTCAGTGGTGAACATGTCAAGGTCCAACCATGCCCTCCCGCGAGTCGACAGGAAAGAAAAAAAGAATGTGGCAGTGGACGAGAAATCCGAGCTTCTTTTCCGATGAATGCCGTCGGCCTCTATTTTCGGCTCCTTGCCGTTCAAGCGCCTTTCGTGAACGTTGAGCGTCGTCCGCTGATGTCCGTCGTCTTCCCCCGGCGTCCTCACCACCGCCTACTCAGTCCGTCCGTCGCATCGCCTACCCAGATTCCTCGCATTGGGACCTCAAACAGTTACATCTTGACAGGAGCAGTTCGGTCTGGGGCATGGAAACGGCCCTCCCTGGCAGGTGTCATGCGATGCTTGTGCTCAGCGAAACAGCCGCGTCACTGCTTTGGCAGTCACTCGCGCCGCCCCGCTACGTGTCTCTGAACGAACCTCGCTTCCGCGGCACCCGTCATCATGGGCTCGGATGGGTCCAAGATGTCGGGAATTTGTCATGGAGATAGAGATGGGGACAGAGGGGGGGGGCAGGGAAGTGGCGGGTGATGCCGTGAATAGAACAATTTCGAATGTCTTGTCGACTTCCATTCCAAGCCTTCCATGCAGCTGATGCTCATTTGGAAGATGCAGGAGCCAGGGGCCCTGTATTGCTCCGCGCAGCCAGATGACGGTGCCGACAGCAACAGCATGCAGGTACGGACGGCGGTTGCCGAGAAAGAAAGGGATCATCTGGACGACAGCCACCCCGTCCGTCAGGGGAGGAAGGGAGTGGCATGCGTGACGACTTGTCAGACGTGGTTTTCACGACCTCGCTTGCGCGCTGTGGAGTCCATGTTGTTGATCGTGTGCTCTCTGCCTTGCGCGCGTACCCACCGCCGAACCCGACCATTGGGCCTTTTTTTTTTTTTTCGGTGTCTGGGAACGTCTCTGTCTCTTTGCACTATCTTCGGACGACACAGACTGCAAATGGTAAGGCGGCGGGAAGGCCGTTGAAGATGGTGGGCAGCCTAATCGCTGATTCAGCGGGGTAGATGGCCCGGGCAAATTGGAGATTTCATGCATTAATGCGACTGGGCGAGTTTAAGGCAGGCTACCCCCCTTTTTGCTTCCTGGGTCCCAATGTCTGTGGTCGATGCGATGGAAACGCTGGATTGAATCGATCTGGAGAGGCTAGTTGCCCTGTAGATATTACGGCCGGGGGCGGTTCGGCAGAACAGCAGAGAGGACAAACGCTAGGGGGAGGCGATATGTCGGCAACGTTGTCGTGATATTGGCAAGGTAGAGAAGAAGGGGAACCTGTTTCCGTGCCTCTGTGTCTACGTATCTCTCTCGAGCGTTTTTGTCTGTGTGCTCGGATTGCAGCAGTGGAACGAAACGTCATCGAGGTGCGACATCCTTGTGAGAAGGAGTCGGGATGGGCTTAAGGTGCGGCTGATATTGACGATTCATTCCGTGTTGGGTATCTCTTGGCCCAGGCCGTTGGGAAAGCGGGCTCTTCCTGGCAACGTCGTTGGATGAACAAGGGTTCTGGGGAAGGAAAGAATAAAAGAAAAAAAGAAAAAAGTGGCGAGGTGCGGATATTTTTGGTCGTGGAGATGTGGCTGCTTCGGGGTACGTGATTGGAGATCGGCCATGTCGACGCCGCAGTCGAGCAGCTGTGGAATGAGCCACAGGGCGGCGCATGAAATCGTCGAAATGATTTCTGGGTCGACCCCCGTCGGTCGACTGTGTAAGCTGCGCTGGATCGGGCGACCTCTCCAGTCGGGACGAACTATTGAGCTTGGAGGGTGGAGATGAAGCAGTTCGGAGATGGCTCTGGCTCTGGCTCTCGCAATTGAATTGAGTCGAAGGGGGTGTGGTGGTGGAGAGGGAAGCTTCGGCAGTTACGAGACCGCGCGGACTGTCGCCGGCCGTCTTTGCTTGGCCTTGTCGATGTGGTCGTACTGCTGCCGCTCGAGTTGTGCTCGCAAACCCCAATGCGAGGCTTGGATGTCGTGGCACTGTCCCATCGCCCGTGGCCGACCCAAAGCGCAGGTGGCGCCAGGTAAATCAAACGTGGTCGAGGAGGGGTTGTCGCGGATCTCAGGAGAAGCTCGGAATCGGATGGCCGGCGAACTCGCGACACGTTTGCAGGTTTAACGTTGGATGGTAGGGAGGTTGCAGCGCAATTTGGACAGGGCTGGTTCCTGAAAGTGTCCCCAATAAAATAAGACGCCGACCGGGATCCTAGGGACCTGGTTACTCTCTGCGAAGAATTCAAGGTTGACCTGCTGTTCACTAGAAACCCACCCGGTTTAGTATGAGATGTGACAGCCTCAGGGACCCCTTCCCAACACCCCCTTTGCCTGGGTCTTCCCGACGGGTTTCTCCAAAGACCCAGAGCGCCAAACACGCACAAGTCATGCTCTTCGAGCTCTTTGCGGCGGGGTGCGCGGTGGACGGTGGACGGGCCGGACTGGTAGGTCGACCCGGGAAATAGGTCGGGAACCCTGGGTGTGTTGTGAGACCTGGGCCGTGTGACTGAGAGGCTCTGCGATGTGGCACAAGCTGCGGAGGCTAGTTTCTGATGGATGGTTGCAGACGTTTGCGGGGTTATGTTGGTCAGCCACTGCTGCGAAGCGCTATTACTATGGTGCGTCGTGCCGTTTACAACACTCGCTGCGAGATGGTCAGCATGTAACGCAACGCACGGCACGGCGGTAAGGGAGATGAGGGTTCCCTACAGGGTTCTGTTCTGGTTGCGTCAGTGCTGGGAGAAGCGTCAGCCGCCGCCGCCGCCGCCGACTGCCCAAACCGCCAAGAGGACGAGACCTCATCAAGCTTTGGGCTGAGGCGACACAGGCCCATGGAGGCTCCCATGACGAGACAAGGGCACCGCTGCCAGGCAACAGAAGCTGGTCGTATGATGACCTCCTCCACCTGATGCGCGGCGCGGCAGGCTTGTGCCCGGGGAGCTTCCCCTCAAACGAGACCAAGTCGACAACGAGTTTCCCGGGCGAGCTCACAGAATGCGAGTACAGCACCGGCTGTCATCTGGTGTATAAGGCGGCGAGGACCGTCCGGAAATACGGGGCCGAACAAGGTTTTTCGTCCCTCAGACAAGACTCGGAGGATGTTCCCAGAACCCAGAAACCGAAAGCAGAAGTGCGAAGGTGCGAAGCCAAGATGGAAGCCGAGAACGGCACCGAGGAGCTTGGAAGGGAACCGCGGTGCGGGATGTCGAGACGCTGCGGCTCGTGCAAGTCTTGGAGCGTCGCGGTGCGGCTGTCACTCAGTCAGTCCTCGCTCGCGTCCCGCCATGGGCCGAGCTGCCGAGACACACAAACAAGTAGGCTGGGTTCAGGGCCGTTGACGATGTAGATTCCGGGCTGCGGCTGTGTGATTGCCGTTGCGCAGGTCCATGACTAAACGATTGTGCCGGGGTAGGGCGCCGGGGTCGTGGTCTTTCGGATCTGGCTCTGATTCTGGCTCTGGGTTTTGCTTTAGCTTTGGCTTTGACGGATCGACTATTGACAATAATCAATCCAACTTGTCCGCGGGAGACGAGGATAATGATGACGAGCCTTTGGGACCAAGGTTGGCGATCGGAACTGGGGTCGCAGTTGGATCTGGCGGTGGTGGTGTGCAGGGCGGTCTAACGTACTTTGTAAGGTGTATCGTATCTGCATACTCTGGCGAATGATGCAGAAATGGAAAATCCCATGCAATAAGGTAGTAAGTACGGATAGGCAGGTCCGTCGGAAGGCACTACCATCCCAAGTCCGTGGGTTCAGGTCATCCAACATCCTACGGCGGCTTAGCCTGTTCTTGGTTGTTGGAGAGGTGAGATGAGGCGCTGTAACGGAACCTAAGGCACGTTAAAGTGTCTTGGGATTGCTTGGCCGACTGCCTAGACCCCCTAGAGCGAGGCACCTGCCCAGTATTGGCTTAGTGTCGAACGGGAAGGAACCACTGTGAACCATTGCACAGTCCTCCAGCTCCTTCCCGCGTCCAGTCCACCTGCAGTCTGTACTTCAAGTTGGGGAGGAGCGGGAATCACTCGCTGCCCGTTGTGTTGTGTCGTACCTTCTGTCATCCCCGGTTGTCAGACGGTATAGAGAAAGGACCCGACGAACCGGTCTCGGGCGCTCACTTTTACCTACCTGCAAATGGCCTAGTGAACAACCTTGATTTGCCTGTTGTCGTGATAAAAGGCAGGGACTGATTTGAGGCTGACAGCTTCTCCGACAATCCAGGTCACGTCAGGTAGTGTCAGGTTAGGAACGGGGGAAGGGACTGCCTGCGTCATGTACAGTGCCAAAGTGTGTATCTGTATCGTACCTGCTTTAGGGTGAGTTGCGGGTTCCTGCGTACAAGATGTGCCTGCCACCCTGCGTGCCTGCCTACACTACCGGCGGAAGGTTAGGTACCTTGGATTTGGATACATGTATCGAGGTACGTAACCGCACTAAGTAAGGTACCTCTCTCTGCTTTTTCGTACCTGCGTAGGAGAAAAAATCACGACAGCGCTAGCGTACAGAGGGAAAGACCTCCACGTTCGTTGACGGGTGTGGGGGCCGGTGGATCTCGAGTCTTGTTTCCGCTTCGTCGTTGAGTTGATTCGGGCCCCCAGGCGGCCCCAACAACTCCACCTCTCTTCCAGGGTGCCAGTACAGTCAGTTTCCTACAGGTAGGTACCCAATACACTAGTGCTCACCTACTGTACTAGGTAGAGCTCTAGGACGCTAAAGATCGGGTACCTGACAGGTGCTCGTGGTCTGCCTGCCCCTTAGTGTCCTCCGTAAGGGAAGAGATACCCAGTTTCTGTACACAAATACTACATAGTAGATGTCAGATTAGGTGCTTCGTTAGAGAACGTATCTAGGGTACCAATGTCTGCCCAGCTTCGGCTTGACCTTCAATGCGAACGTACCTACGGGGTTTCGGCGCGTCCAGTACGGCTGCACCTTCTTCGCTACGCAGCCACGGCAGGTGCATTCGACGAAGGTGAAAAGACCTGGTATGAAGGCAGTAGCGGAGCAGCAAGTAGAGCCGAGGTACACGTCCGCCTGTCGTTGTCTCAATAGTGACTCGGGCATGACGAAAGACGCACAGCTGAAAGACATCGATTCGGTTCTTCAATTTCGACCTGCAGTTTTTGCATTGCTCTGTCTCGATTCCTCCCAAATTCGCAATCTCCTCCCTCGCTCAATCATCACCGCCGACAACGCCTCGTCTGGCCCCTTCTCGTTCTTTTGCATTCTCCCGCCATCCACCAGATCAGATCCCCTCCTGCACGGCACTTTCCGTCGGACTTTGGCTCCTCTCCTTCCTGCACTCCCTCGTCCGGTCTTTGGGTGATCCGGTTTGGTCGTCTGCCCTGAATCACCACCATCACATCACCGCCGATTCTCGCCCAGCTCGTTTCTTCCACCCCAAGCCATCTCCTCGCGTCTGATCACCACCCCCGTGCCCACAGACTCGACCGATGGGAGCAACGCCCAGCCCTCCGATTCGCGGCTCGCGGCCTGCCCTCGGCGAACACCCCTCCCACCGGATGGAACCCCCAGAAGCTCAGAGCCAAAAGGACCCCAAACCCCAACCCGAACCAAGGGTCGAGGAAGAAATAAGGTGATCAGACGCTAGAATGGAGTCCCACTCCTTCTAGAAAGATTGCCCGGGATCCCTGGGTCGCATAACTGATCTTTTAATTGCCAGGTATGCGTGAAACGCGTTTCCTTCATGCGATACCCGTCCGACCCCCTGCTTCGGCTTCAAAGTGGCCCCCCCCCCCTCCCATGATCCCTCTTGTCTCGACGAGGTCGACCACCACCACCACTACGTACAGTCCTGAGTCTACCACCAACCACCGCGGCCGACGCAGCGTTCGCCGTCTCTTCGGCGGCAGCCCTCCCACCTTCTTCCGTCCGAGTGCCCGCCCACCTCGCCCACCCTTACGACTTTCGTCCCAGGCCTCCTCGTCCAAGCGCCCCTGCGACTGGCTCGGCCCTATGCCCGTTGAGACGAAGCCAATGTGCCCGTGTGCCTGGCCTCCGTCAAAGGTTCTTCTGGCTTTTTGCACTAATTACTGTGTAGAACCTGGGAAAAGGTATCTACATGACAATCTGCCCAGACGACATGCGGAATTGCTCGACCGACCTCCAACTCCGCCAATTCCAGATAGCAAGTAATACGTACTTCGAGTACTTCGAGCACCAAGGACCTGGCGTGTGCATTGAGTCGTACAATCTCCTAACTACCGAAAGCCGGGGGGGTGTTTTTTTTTTTTTTTCCGCCTCCTACACCCACCACAGTTCCGGCCTTGCCACCAGGCTGGGAGTGTGGGTGGTGTAACCGCGCGAACACCCGTATTGTCGTCGTCTTGGTATGCCCTCAAGTTTGACGGAGCAACGAGAGGGACGGAGGCTCGATGCCACCGCATACACGTGGATGTGGACACGCGCGCCTTCACTATCCCATTCAAACAGACGCATAGTCTAACTGGAGCGAACTACTATCGTCCCATGGTTTCGATGACAGCACCATCGTGCGGCCTAGTCGTCGTTGAATCGCACACGTCCCAAGTCCCAAAAATTCTTCGCAGACGGGTCTAGGGGAAGAGGGAAAAAAAAAAGAGTGCTACCCCACAGGCTAACCGGTCCTGGCTTGTCGGCCATCCACCCCATCCCATCTCGTTCGACGCGCCCGCGCGCCCGCCGCCCGCGTGGTCCATCAGCCGCCGCCGCCGCCGCATTGCCGAACCAGAACCTCAACCGTGGCGCCGCGGACCATCTTCATCTCGGTCCTTTCCATTCACAGCTGTTTCCTCATGGTTCTGCATTCTCGTCGGGTCACCTGCCAACCGGACCTGCCAGATTCGACTGCTTCGCCATGGAGGCGAAGACCGAAGGAGCCACGACGTTTCTCATGCTTGGAACGCAAATCCCCCTTGCTGCGGACGTCTTCATCTTGTGTCAACCGGGGGTCGCTGACCTCTTCCGAATCGATCCCGAGTCTCTGGCCGGAGGTCTGAGGGGCTGGTGGCACCGTGGCAGCAAGCCATCGTCACTGCCACCGCGCGGCAATGGAGATCAGGGCGAGAAAAGCCACACTGGAGGTTGACAGGGTCGGTCGATTCGACGTCGCGAGGGCTCCGCTCCCCTTATCCTCACGATTCTCGTACCTCGAAGGCTCAAGCAGCAGTTGCTGATCCATGTTGTACAGTGTACTAGCTTGGGTGCCGTGGTGGCGTTTTCCTCTCCTTTCTCACCCGCCGGTCCCTTGTTTTCACCCCCTTCGGCAATCTGCCCACCAGGTGCGAGTGGCTGTTGCAACCTTACCGTCTTTCTGGCCCTATCGCGTACCGGAGCGGCGATTTCTCTTCGCGGTTCTGATATACCCCTCCCTGCCTCAGATATACCCCCTTCAGGGCCAGAGCATGACTTTTGCAGTGCTCACCCAGCCATTTTCCTTTCCCAAAACCTGCTGTTTGCCCCCAACCTGCCCCACTGCTGTGGCCGGAACGGGCAGAGCTGTCCAAGTTGTGCTGTTCTCTGCTCGTCTCTCAACCGAAGAAGAGACCCCCGTCGAGGACGACCAGGGGGGGAGGGGGGTCCAGGGACTCAAGCTCCCGCACACACGCGCGCACACACACACACACACACACACACTCCTACTCACACCCACACGCAGTCAACTGCCTTGAGCCAAGAGCTGCCACCCCTGGTACTTGTTTTTTCTCCCTTCCCTTCCTCTAACTAGTGTAGGCTCTTGCTTCCTCTCCTCCCCTTCCTCCTCTCGCTGACTTTTGTCTCCCGAATCCCCCCAGTGAAGCAGGGGGCCGAGCAACATGGGCGGCCTTCTTTTCCTGAATGATTTCACTTGTCATGGTCCTTACAGAGTACGGCCAGCCAGCGAGCCCATCGCATGGTAGGGCTCGTTTCAGTTTCTATGCCCCATTGGGCCGATGGTGTTTGGATTCCTTCCATGCGTTTTTCCAGACTCTCTCTCGCGTCTGGGTCGCCTGGCCTCCGTCCGGGGATTGGATCGAGGTCATCCGGGAGTTTCTTAGAGTTGCGAAATTGTTCTGACCTGGGCCCCGGCTGGCCCTGTCTGTCAACCGTTCTGCGCTGTCCGCTGTCATGTCCGCCCCCCCTCGCCCGTCGCATCATCCACATCCACATCCACATCCATCAGAGCCGGCCGGGGGCACTCCTGCTACTATATCCGGCAGCGAAACCCATGGCATAAGATCCCCAAATTATGCTACCGTCATCACTGGGCAAGGTTAACTTGAGTCTCCGCAACCTGCTCGGGAACAGAATACGTCTCGCACATGGCGAATCGCTTAAGTGTATGTGCTTCAAGTCGGGGACAAAAGCGGCGGTAGTCGATGTACGGAGTACCCATTTTCTTTGCCTCACACCCCGTGCATGCCCTTGACCTTGACCTTGAGCCCTTGGCCCTCTTTCCTACACTACCTCTTCCACACGCTCTCTCTCGCTCTCTCTCTCTCTCTGACCCTCACTCACTCGCCCAGCCAGACTCCGTTCGGGTCCGGTCCCCTTCCCTTCCCAACCCCATCCCTATCCCTTCCCTTCCCTGGGCCTTGCCTTGCCTTGCCTCGCCTTGTCGTCACTTCCCTGGCCTTGCCTCAACCAGACCAGACCCCCAGACGAGAGAGCCCACACACAGCCCTCTATACCTCTTTGCGATAGAGTACATCGGACGATATAATGCAGCCCTTGCCCACGTCCGCGCTTTCTCTCTTTTGACCCCTTCATCACTATATTAGCTGTCCAGGGCCAACGGGGTTTATAATAAGTCTAGGGAAGATCCCGTGAGCTTAAACGGCGCGTGGCAACAACCAGTCGAGAAAAGGGTAGCATGGTTACCTCGACTTTTATTTCGTCTTATTAATTATCCTCCCACCTTACGCCAGCCAAAGGGAACCAATCCGTCTGGCCGCGCGCAGTCAGACAGCTCTCCACCAACGACAAGACTAATTCTACAAGACCGCAACACCACCATCTCGGGGCTTACTCTCTTTTGTCTCTGCCATCATCAACATCAGCAAGATAAGCACCAGTACCACTAGCACCGCCAGCACCGCCCAGCACCACCAGCACATCCTACCGCCGGCCGCGACGTCGGTCCATCTCTCCAAAATTCCAGCCTACCGCTCTCCCGAGATTCCGCCACCACCCGCGAACATTCTCGCCACACCTCCTGGTCACGAATGTTCGCTGAGTCTGGACGGGAGGTCTCATCACGGCGACACCATAGCGCTGTTACAGGACCGCAGTACGAGGGACTTCCACCACGCTCGCGACCCCGCAACGTCGCACCAACAACCCTCCCCTCTCCCGACGCCGCCCGAGAGGGCATTTGCTCAACCAATTCTTTCACTTCAGAGCCCGGCGACCGTCCAGAGCGGTTCGCTCTGGCGGAACCCATGTATCGGAGGCACGCTGGCGGGCAACTATCGAGTAGGGGACTACAGCGTCGATTACTCTGCGCAGGAGTCGCATCCGGGCGAGCAGAGTCAGCAGCATCATGGCTATGATACGACACCGTCCCATCAGCAACCCAGGAGTACTCTTCACCATGGTGCCGGCCATACGCCGAGTCTCCACGATCCGTCGCCTAGTCACCACCCCCATCATCCAGCCATGCAGCAGCAACACCACCACTCGCACCATGCCCACCAGGTACTAATGGATCCGGGGCATCAGATGGGCCATCCCCGGCATCTAGGGCCGCCTCACTACGGTGCCCCGGGACCTGTGGTAGCTCCTCTGTATCCCTCCATGACGACGCCTACGCAGTCCCATACGCCACATGGATCTTCTAAACGACCAAGGCCCGACGAGCTTGACTTGTCGGTCCCTGGAATACCGGACCTGGAGCAGAGCGAGCTCGAGGGCATGCAGCAAACGCCTATGGGCGCTGCCTACGCGCAGGCGGCGGCCCAACAAGTCCAGCCCCCTACGCATCACCACCACCGGCTTCCTGACACGGGGCCCCCTTCCAAGATGATGAGGCGGGACGGGGACGGCGATAGGGGCGGTGCTCCAAGCGTGGTGGGACAAGCCGGCATGCCTGCTCCGGCACCGAGGCCAAGAGGACCGAAGCTCAAGTTCACGCCCGAAGACGACCAGCTCCTGATAGACCTCAAGGAGAACAAATCCCTTACCTGGAAGCAAATCGCCGACTTCTTCCCCGGAAGATCCTCTGGGACCTTGCAGGTGCGGTACTGCACGAAGCTGAAGGCCAAGACGACTCAATGGACCGACGAAACGGTACGTGGTTCTTTTCTCTTCCTCCGAGTAGAGGCCAACGTTTGCTAACTAACCTGTGCCTTGTAGGACCAAAAGCTTCGCACCGCTCTCCAAGACTACGAAAACGAGAAGTGGCGCATTGTGGCCAACAAGGTCGGAACCGGCTTCACCCCCGCGGCTTGTCGAGAACGCGCTCAGGAACTCATGGGCGCTCCTATGGGACCTCCCTTATAGCATTCAATGTCTCCACCGGGAGCTTCTGAGCCCCCGGCTGGAGACACCATCTACACGCAGCAGCTCCAGTGATGAAGAGGAGCCTGCCTTTAGCGATGATCTCCATTACGCGACCTGGAACGACACCGCCCAGACAGAGCATCCAGACCGGATCCCCCGAACCTCGTACTCGATCTACGATGCGAACAATCGGCAGGAAACGGGAGGATAGGCTCTGCGTCGTTACTTGCACTAGCTTGGGTTTGGGACTGCAAAGAGCACGTAGGGTTTCCGAAGACCTGCGCCGGCTCTTCCACCGAACACTAGAGGAGCGTCACCACGCATCCTGAACGGAGGCCGCGAGACGACAACCGCCCACGGTTTCCCTAATTTCAGCATGTCTTCTCCCTCAACCACGGAACGAGGGCATGGTTCTTTTGTTTTGCTGGATTCCCCGTCCGCCTAATTCTAGAGATACCCCCGAACACCACGGGTTACCTTTTTCATACCTCTTTTTCTCTTCGACATCGACTTCGAGTTTCAACTTTGACCACTTTTGTTTTTTTTTTTTCTCCCGAATTATGACACAACACGCACGTACACATTAGACTTGGGGGGGAGCGCACACACACCACACCGAACCACGCAATATACGGCCTTGTTACTTCGAACTCTTCTTCCATTGCCCGACTTGCTTTCTCGACTCTTCCTTCTTCAGCTTGCACCTCACTGTACTTTTTCTTACTCATCTTCGTTTTTGGTGGCTGGCATACTCGGACATAGCGTATTATGGGGTGGAACGCACGAACAACAAAAAAGGGGTGACGGGAGGGCAAGCGACGAGGAAGGCAGAGACATACAGCATACACACGCCCGGCTAAGCATCGACGATGATGTCCGTTTTGCTTGATTTTTGTAACATTTGTTTACATCTTTCTACCCGCCTCCTCCCCCCCCACACATTATCATCACTCTCGTTATCTACCCAGATTCACAACCCCTTGTTTTCTTCTACCCTTCTTGTTCACCTTCGTCCGTTTTGTCTTATAGCTTGTAGTTTACGTAACACTTCTTTTCTGAATTCACTTCTTGCTACACAACTTTCTGGGCCCATCTTCACGGATGCACATCGCAGGTGTATGCGTATGAACAGCAGATCTACGAACATTGGTACCGAGACACGGACAGTTCACCGTCTAGGCGAGGCGAGGCGGGCAAGCCTCACCACGCCGTGAAACGAAACGCGACCCAACCAGAAGGGCCTGACGTTCCTAATGCGACCCAGAAAACAGCGCGATATGGACGGGGGACGCGGGCAAGCGGGGGAATGAAGCCAAAAAGGTTCGGTGCTTGGTACGCTACCGAACATGGTGCAACAGGCCTCTTTTCTTCTTGCCCTCCGGGGGAACGGGTGGCCTCGCGCCTCGATTGTCAAAGCGGCCTTACTTTCGGCCATCGTTTTCCAGGCAGGGTTAGAGGACGATCTTTTCCAACTTGTTTGGCTCAAAGCCTCGAAGTTGTTCACGAGTAGTAGCCTTTAGGTGCCTACGTATGTGGGCAGAGAATCGGTACATACAAGAGCCGACGCAAGGTAAAAGGGGAGAATAGAGCAGAAAAAAGAAAGAAAAAATGGGCACGAAACATGTGCAAACTGCAATGTCATGCGGGCGAGAAAACAAGGGCCTTGTTCTGCGCGTACGCTGCCTGTCTTGGGGCTGGCAAAGGCACCAAGGCGAGGCCACCACCCAATCACTTTTACTCACTCGCCCAGTCGGATACAAGGGCTTTCGAGACCCTCAGACGGCGACTAGACTCAAAAACCCCCGTCGTACGTAACCTAGCCCAGCCCAGCCCGGCGGGGGGGGCGTCTGTAGGCGCGCGGGCGGGACGTCAGTCAAAGACGGTCCCACGAGGCGGGAAAAATAAACAACGTCCAGGGGACCGACTGGTTCGTGTTGCTAAAGCGGGATGGATGGCGGTAAAAACAGTAGAGTTCTTGTCTGCGATTAATGGACCGTTTCACGTCACATCG
Source organism: Colletotrichum plurivorum (assembly GCA_014235945.1). NCBI lineage: Eukaryota > Fungi > Ascomycota > Sordariomycetes > Glomerellales > Glomerellaceae > Colletotrichum > Colletotrichum plurivorum. The sequence goes on from WIGO01000100.1 coordinate 125,805, forward strand.
TAGGCGAGGCTATGTTAGGCAGGTCTTAGCCTAGCCTTTCCCGTCTTTTTTTAAGTCGTATTTCCTCGCCGCCGCCGTCTGCTATAGCAGCTGACGTCGTCGCTCGGACGCCGCTCTACACTACCTTGTTCGCGGCCATGATATCGAAAGGACGAGTTGCCGAGTAATGCCGGCCGGGGCGTTGCCGCCACGCCACCCCGGGTATGGCTGGTTGAGAGCGGGAGGAAGGGATCCAGGGCGGGCAGTTACCAGAGGCCAAAAGCCTCCCAGGACGCCCCGAGAAGCCAAAGACCAAGTTGACAGCGGAGAACAGGGCTGTTCTGGTGTCGGTCTGTGGCTCTCCCCTCTCTCCCGGCACGAGGATTGCCACGTACGCCAGGGCAGGCAAGCCAAAGCCGATGCCGAAAAGCAAGCGGACAGCCAGGCTTACAGGATTCAGAGCCAGCGACCTTGGCCCGGCCAGGGCCCAGGGGTAGCTTTCAAAAAATGTCCGCAATGTGGGCGCGCCCTGCTCCGCATGTGCCGCGTTGGGCGTGACCGACCCATCTGCCCAAAGGGGACCCCCTGTGTCCTTGTTGTTCTGTCGTCGCTCGGTGTCCCATCCCATACGATGACCGACGTATGATCTGGATCTTCGCTCCCTCCCCGATTCTCTCTTCGATACCAAGAGTCTGTTAAGACAAACGTGCCGTCTTCGTTTTCTGTCTCTCTGCTCACGTTGTCTGTGTCCGTCCAGAGAGCCGGTTTGGTAGCGGCTTCTCGCTGTTGAAACACTCGGTCTGGGCTCGTGATATGACACCGGGATTCTGATATATCCCCCCCTACCCCGTCATCTCCCGGGCGGCGGCGGCAACAGTCCGTCGCCCAGCCACGCCCAAAAGGCCTCAAACGCCTCAGCGAAGGCCTAGGGGAGGGGGGAAAGGAGCGGTCAATCGACAAGTCACACGCGTTGGCGGCCACAGGGCGCCATCCATCCTCCCTCCCCCGCAAGCAGATCGCTGTGATATGCAGTGCATGCCCGCGAGGGTCGCGAGTCGCGTCGGCCGTGACAGTGACGTGACGGGTTAGCCTTGCTGAGAGAAGTTCCCGCATGCTACACTACCATATGCGAGGTGATACTGATCACTGTGCATCGATACCACGGATTCGTACCTGAGGGCATGTGAGAGGAGTCGGCAACACCAACCGCCTAGTGGCTCAGATTCAGTCATCGGGACTCGGCTCCGCAGAGTATGTATGCACGTTAGCAACCCATACGTGCCTGAGTTCTCTCAGGTAGTGTGCTCCATCTCCCACCCCTTCCGACGTCCGCAAGCACCGCACAGCGTTTAAGCTTCAAGAGGCCGTACGCTCCGGTGACTCCTCTACGGAGGTGTGGGGGGGATGCGGATATCGCGATGCTTTACCAGCAACGTGGAACGGCACACGCAGAGCCTCTGGGCATCAAGATGGCCGAAAAGTAAAAAGGTCGTAAACCATCGATCTGAGCGCATAAGCTTTCCCCGTTGGCGACCGCGTTTTGCCACAGGATGGAGCGCAAGTAAAGCGTCGCATGCTGCAGATCAAGCAAGCCAAAACGTGAAGAACAACGATCGGGTGGTCGAAGTGACATACGGGAATCGCCGCGTGTCTCATGCAATGAAGTTCGAAAACAACAGGAAAGTGAAAAACAGACTTTGGGTTTTTCCCCCTTCATTTCCCCTTCGTCTCTTCACATTTTCTCAGCCCTGACCCCGGGAGTGCCGTGCGCCCTTGTCCCGTTGCCAGCTCGCCATCTCTTCAGACGAATGTCAACGGTTCGCGAACGTGATGCTGGATTGGCAAAGTCCATGCATAACACCCCGAAAGATGAAACTCTTGATGTGGGATTGATAATGGTTTATCGCGTGCCAACTGCCGGCCAAACCGCGAGCAGACCCGGGTCAGAGAGCCGGGCCGGGGGATGCTGGACCAACGTCAGACTAGGGATCGTCCCGTTTAGCGATCTAGGGACCGCCTGGCGCGCCTGCGCAGCGCCTCGCCTCATGGCCTGGGCCTAGTCCCGTTGTCAGACGGGTCGCCAGCTTCGCGACAGCCCTCTGAGCCAACATGTCATGACGACGACAGCTAGAAAATAGAAACAAGTTCCGACCAGCAGGCTTTCGCCTGAGCCGGCCGAGATCGAGAGCGCTGGCAAGAGCGACAACCGAAGGAGTCCTCGGCAAGGAACCCTTGGCCTGGGTGCTCAACCAGCCGGTTCCTCCGTGCGCAGGCTCGGAAAGCTTGGGTCAAGCCGTTCGGTGACGTTGCGCTGTCCGAGAATCCAGAGCCTCTGAGTGCGATGAGGGTTTCAGCAACCGATCGGAAGACTCTCGCCCGTCGGGGGAAACGCTCGTCTTCCCTCTGAGAGGCTTGATCCTCCATGGCTGGTAACTCTGGGTAGGTGGGCGGGGTCAAAAACCGTACGACCTGACTGCGATGCGCTCTGGTATGTTGTGGGCGTGTGATGCGGGTCAGCGATGCAGTGTAACCACAGCCCTGGCTCAGGCCTAGCCACGCCTTGGCTTGCCAACGAAATTCTCTTCGGTAATGGGCGGTACCGGAAAATGTCGTCTTGTGTTTGCGGGCCTTGAGAATGGACGTGGTTGGCTTTGCCTCTGTCTCCGACTCGGTTAACTTGCTGGCGAGTAGCATGGTGATGTTGTGTCTTGTAGACGACGACATTCACAGTTGAAGTTATTCGTCGTCTCCACACTGGGCTGACTGAATCTATCAGACAAGCATCGTAAAAAATCTCCGTCAAATATGCACCGGAGGTTTTTTTTTCTCTTAATTTTTCAACCCCTGTTGGCCAATCGGAGAATTGACGCAAAAAAAGACGCCCTGGATCCATTCAAATTCATAAAATTTGGAGCGCAAAATGTTGCTGATGAGTGTGACTCCGCTGTCCTCTCCACAATATTGCTTTCTGCGCGCTTTGCCTACCGGCGACCGCTGAAGTCGCATGCAAACTGGGACTGCATTCGCACAACTGTTGAGATATCACTGGCCTGGCGCTGGCTGCCGTCCTTCGGAAATGCGGTTCCGCTTTTCGAGTTGCCTGTTTGATGGCAAGCTAGTCGGATACGTCTAGGCCTATGCCTATGCCGGTTGACAGAAGAAAACCCCATCTTGTTGCAAGGAGCTTGCTCGTGCCGCTATAAGAAGAGTGGCGTGACTCCAATCCAGATAATCCCAAGATCCATGCTGGCTTCACATCAAACCGCTCGAAATCGTCGAACCAGTGGCCCGCCGCTGGAGCTCCACACCATCTGCCAGATGGCTATCAAGATTGACATGACATGCACGGGGCTCAATACAAAGCTCGGCTGTTTGAAGGGGGAACGTTGACTCTCGTTTCGACTCTTGTCGGTAGGTTGCTTGATAATTCCGTCTTTCAGCCTACACAGAGTTGCTTCCCAGTTACCAACCACAGCTCTGAAGCTCATTATGAAGTACAGACACCGAACGAGAGCCGTAGGCTAGTCGAGTCAGGGACAGTTTCGTTCCCACACCGCCGGGAGAGGGCGTGGACACAACAGGACTTCATGACTGCTGTCCGCGTTTGGCCTTCTCGACGATTTTGGGTAAGTGGCGGGTCAAAATCTTGGAAGGCAACTCGGCCTGCGATTTCTCTAATATAGGCCCCCCGCCCAGGTTCTCCCATGAATCCTGCAGGTACTTTGGTCCGCCGGCAATAGTTGCTGGTGTTATACCGTCATATCAAGCCAGATATTGCCACCATAACGGTGCTCTTAAGGGTTGGGAGACAGGCAAGCGTGGCAAATGAGGGAAATTTCCTCCCTTGGATGTGTCGGCATCTTGATGAGAGAACGCATAAGCCCCATGGTTGGCTCTGTGGAGGAGATTGGGCCACGTTGAAGCTCCTTGGATTTCAGGAGGCCGGTCAGGCAGTCGTGTCGCCATGAAGTAGCGAATCGAAGAGGCGCGTTGCGTTTGCCGGACGGATGTGGCACGCCGACAATCATGGGATCCAGGGGGCTCGCGAAGGGCGTGGGGACGGCCAGCTTCAGCTTTGTGCGGGCCATGTCATGGAGATGATCGATCCATTTCGAGAGGGAAAGCATCGCAGACTCCTGGTCGCACCATATCCGCCAAGTCTCGGGTTCAAGTTGCAGGCGACGGGGTCATCTTCTGGAGACTGCGGAAGGATGCCCCTGGATTGCGAGCACTGTGATCTACCCCGGCGGCGCGCCCTTGCTCACCGACTCGTGCCATCGGGAGCGCGATAGAGAACTCGAGTTAAGATAAAATGTAGCCCTATGGATATGAGCGCCGTTGCGCATCATATGGCGGGTCGTTAAGGGCGGGGCGTGGGCGCGTCGCGACCAAAAGTCGACGATGTGCGGTATACCGTTAAGCTTCCGACGTTCCCTGGTGTGCTGCTAGCAGAGGGAAGTGTTTGATGAGAGAACCTGCGTCTAGAACTGCTCCATTCTTTACCAAGCCGATCAGAATCTTGTGCGATGCGACGTCCAAGCTTGGATCTAGGTAAGACGCCATGTCGACCAGCCAGCCGTTGAACTCGTCAATTTCCGTCTGTTTGCCAGCTCGGACATCTTGAAGCATCGAGCTTGTGTTTTCCCTGACTTTATGTCCGACCTCGTAGAGCATCTTTCTGAGGTTTGGCTGAGAGAAGCGTTCTGACAGTGCCGACCGGGTGACTTTCCCTCCCTTGGCAGCTGTTTCCATGCCTGGGTCTGATTGCAAGATGGAATCTGCGCTGCGATCGTTGAGCAGAGCTTGGAGAACTCTGCTGGCTTCGAAAAGCAAGACATTGATGACTTTTGAGACAGGACTGCCATCTTCTGCGAAAAGCTGGCCATTCTTGCAGCGAAGCACGGCAGTAAGCGGGTTGATGATGGAGTTGACCACCAGCTTCTCCAACTGAAGAACCCAGAGGTCATCCCGAGCAACAGCCCTTGCATGGAGATTAGGAGCCCGGGTCAAGACGTCGCTAAAGTAGCAGGCGCTATTGGGTGCTTCTTGGTTAAGCAGGACTGGGCCGACTTTGACGTCCGCATCCGACGCGTGCACGCTTTTGAAGCGGCCGAGAGAGGTCACACCGTGAGTCGTAACACAGGCCAACCAGTTGGGTGAAGCAATGGACTTGTCGTGAGGGTAGCGTGCCGAAACGTACGTGGTTCCGTGAGGCGGCCACATTTTGCACATGCCGTTCTGGGCGAAGGCCACTGTAGAATTGCCGTCGAGGTAGCGGCGAACTCGGTCAACCTCGGGGAGAGCCTGAGAAGCCTTCGTAGTGACGAGAAGGTTCTGGATTACCCGACCATCGGCAACCTCTCGAGCATCCCCTGAAGGCGGTGGTTCCTCGGACCAAAGCTCCACGTCGAAAGCCGAGTGCTTGAAGACGCTGCCGTTTCGGCTAATTTCCAGGCCAGGCTCTCGTTTCCATGCTAGGAGAAGATCTTTCCTGTGGAAAACAAGAGTAATAGGGGGTGGGTTCGGCAAGGATGCGAGAGAGCTGGCGAACAGAATACCCAGGTTTCCTACTCCGAGAATATGGATTCGCTGGCGTACGTTGTTCTTCTGCTGGCCGTCATGACTGCTTGAAACCTGAGGAGTGCCTTCGACATCCGACAAGCCCCATGCGTAAAGCTTGGGGGCCTTTGAATTGGTGTCGAGGAGAGACTGAAGCCACGGGGGATGCATTCTCAGAGTGTGGTGGTGGGCTCGGGAGCTCAGCCTCGAAGCCAGCTGACGAGTCTGCGAGAATGGATGCACGAATGCCCGGTTCCGTATCATGTTCTCTAGGTGAGATGGCGGCCGGTGGTGATAAACGAAACTCTGGATGAGATTCCCAAGCAATTGGTCCAAGACACAGATGATTACCGACACCGAGCTCGTCTACGACGTCGAGCACTCAAAGTCGAGTCCGGAGGTTGCTGTGTACAGTATGTGGAGTAATTTCCGAAAGCCAACGGCCACTGTGTTCCCAGGACCAGGTGGCTTACGTAACCCGACTAATCCCGAGTCCAGTGCAGGCGACGATGCTTAACTCCGATCCACCAATCAAAGACTTCTGCAATCAATTAAGATCCCTGTCTCAGCTGCCTCTTCGCCCCGTCTGCTCCTGCCTACTCGTGCCACGCCCCACTTATTCCGCCACTCGTTCCTCCCAGCTCCCATAAGCTGGTGCTCATCAGTAATGTAACAGATTCAGTAATGTAACAGAAATGTCACCAGGTCTCACGACTCTACGTGTTTTTACGCGCCCTACCGACGATACGATGGATCAATCAATTGAATCTCGCGTTTTACAGGCTGTTCAATATGTTAACGAAAACCCCACTGCGAAAACTGCCCAGGTGGCCCGACAATTCGAGATCCCATTCGCGAAGTTACGATACCGTCTTGAGGGTCGTTCAGCAAAGAGAGGCACGAAAACAGCAAATACAAAGCTATCCGACCCCGAAGAAAAGGCCCTTTGCCGCTATATCGATCGACTTGACCGAATCAATCTTGCTGTACGCCCTGAATTCGTCCAAGATGCTGCAAACGCGATTCTCAGGGAAAAGGGCGACGCGTCAACGGTCAACCGTCAGTGGGTCAGCCGCTTCTTGAAGCGGCGTAACTATACAAAAGCACGTCAGAAAAAGCTCCACGCGGATCGGCAGGCATCTGAAGATCTTCAACGCGTGCAGAAGTACTTCCAACAGCTCCAACAGACGGTCCAAGAGTGTGGGATTCAGCATACGGATATATGGAACATGGACGAGACTGGGTTTCGGATCGGTGTTGGTAAGGACCAGATGATTATTACTAGGCGCAAGACGGCCCATTACTTCGCCCTTCCAGAGAACAGGGAGTCAGCAACTGCTATCGAGGCAATTTCGGCTGCTGGTAGTGTGATCCCGGCTTTCCTTGTTCTAGCTGGCCAGGTAGGTTATTACCCGCTTACTACAGCTACATCTAATACAAGCAGGTCCATATGTCCCAGTGGTATCAGATTCCAGAGCTCGATCCAAGGACTGCTATCCACGTATCGCCGACTGGGTTCTCGAACGACTCGATTAGCCTTAAATGGGTCCAGCATTTTGACCGGTACTCGGTGAAAACAGCTGTTGGCTCGAAGAGGCTTTTGATTCTAGATGGGCACGGATCCCACCACACAAAGGAATTCATCCAGTACTGTGACGATCATAGTATCGTACCTTTTGGACT